>CAUYRT010087968.1:0-23989 GCA_963574885.1 Lepilemur ruficaudatus | reverse complement strand
CTACTCCTTTGTTTTGATTATTCTTCTTTGTCGATCTCTGTTTTATGCATAGGAGTTCTTCTTTGACTATGTTTCATGTTGTTCATTTTTTTTTTGCATCTTTTGTATATCTCTTTATTTTTTAAATTTTTCCTTTCAATCGTTGATTTTTCTTAACTTTCAAGTTCCTTATAGTTTAATGTTTATTTATGAAGTGTTCTTTTTAATTTCTAAATCCATCTTGAGCTTTGAAGGATCTCTATTTAAATTTTTCTTTTCTTTTTTTTTTTTTTTTTTGAGACAGAGTCTCACTCTGCTGCCCGGGCTAGAATGAGTGCCGTGGCATCAGCCTAGCTCACAGCAACCTCAAACTCCTGGGCTCAAGCGATCCTCCTGCCTCAGCCTCCCAAGTAGCTGGGACTACAGGCATGCGCCACTATGCCCGGCTAATTTTTTCTATATATTTTTAGTTGGCCAATTAATTTGTTTCTATTTATAGTAGAGACAGGGTCTCGCTGTTGCTCAGGCTGGTTTCGAATTCCTGATCTTGAGCGATCCGCCCGCCTCGGCCTCCCAGAGTGCTAGGATTACAGGCGTGAGCCAACGCGCCCGGCCTAAATTTTTCTTTTCCTATTTTATTTCTATGGTTTTCTAATTTTAATTTATTCTGTTTATCCAAAGCTAAGATGATGTCTTCATTTCTTTTATGATATATTCAAATATTAGACTAGAAATTTCAACTACTCTGTAGCCATGTCTCTCTGTTCTTTTAATGTTGTATGGGATTGTTCTATGGTCCTTTTCTGTTTTTCTTATGTTAAGTTAGAGTTTTCTTCTTCTATTAGGAGAAAAGCTGGGCCAGAATAGCTTTCCTAGTTCCCCAGCCCTGGGACTCCCTCTCCTGCTGTGTCTGTGAAGTATTCAAACGTATCGTCTGGTACATGCTAAGATCTTCTAGTTCTATTTTCCTTTACTGTTTCTATCTAAATCTTCTCTTCTCGTTTCCCTCCCTGATTCAGCTCCTGATCTTAGATTTGCATGCTGAGCCTTCTGTGTAGTACCTGTTGGGTCACTGTCTTTGTTAGCAATCAAGGCGTCTTTCCTGCTGCAAGCCTGAAGCCACATGAATCTTGCTTTTTTGATTTTTTCCACTGACTTATCTTTTGGTGTTCATGGGGATTACTTGTTACCCAATTTTGTTATACATAGTTGCTACGGGACTTTTGTTTACCTCACCTACTTGCCCTGTCTGCTTTTGTGCAGGGTTCACTGCAGTGATGCTTCTATAACCGCCATCTTCCTTGATTCCTTCTCCTTGACCATATTCACAATTTAAAACAATCCACAAATTGGCTAAATTCATTTTGCCATGAGAGTACCCAGTGGTAAACATTTGGAAATGTGCATGTACAGAAAATACGATTCCATGCTGTTTCATTTCTTTCTACTCTTTTTCCTTCTGTACTGTCCTCATGTGGTGGTGGCAGTTATGTCATTGTCTGTAATGGCAGAGGCTGCAGCAGTCAAGTGAAAAGTCACAGCTATTTCATGTGTTTCATAATGAGTGGAAATTCAATAAGTGGCAACAAGACAAGTGAGTATGTATTCCAAATGATGCGAGCAACATAAGCTGAGGAAAAGAGGCGTAGAGAGTGGAGTATAGGTTGAATGGCATATGTGGGAGGAGATGTAAGATGAAGCCAGACCCTTATGACTTTGAATATCATGCCGAAGTCTGAACTTGTCTCCACAACTTTTTGAGGAAGCGCATGAAGCTATTTTTGAACTTATATTTTAATGAGATTCCTTGGGTAGTTGTCAGAAGGATGGAGTGGAAAGAGTGTGGGAGCTAAGGTCACTGCCATCATGAAATTTACCATATATTGGGTACCTGAAGTCAGGAGAGAGAAGGAATCATTTCATGCAAGTGAAACAGTTGCAACCATATCTATGCATAACTCTCACTTTAGGAAAAGTGGCACAAACCATAAAGAACTTTAGGCTAGAGGGGAATTCTATCATGGCCAATGGCTGCAGAAAATCAGCCTACATACTATCTACTCTTGAGTGTAAAACCCCACCGGTTACCGTCAGTTTGAGCAGTAGGATGTAATGGGAGGCTGCCTTCCAGACCAGCTATGGGAAACACATAAACTTCAACTCTATTGGGGAAATCACTCATATCTACTTCTAAGAGACATTATAAGTAAGAAATTCAGTGCAAAATAGCTTCAAAGACGTTTGCTTGTTTAGGACCAATTAGCTGTTTTTGTAGGAGCTATAATTCAAGTAATAATGTAGCAGTGATTAGACAAGCAAGAATATAAACTAGGGAATATCAGGCAAGGTACTGAACTTTGAAAAAATAATAAGTATGCAGCAGACTCTGGCTGCCTTGTCCCATGTTCCCGCAGCTCATTTTCAGGTATCCTTGCAGATCTTGGGGGCAAATGTGCATGTAGTCTGACAGCATCCACTACAGGTGCTTCTCTGCCTGAGGGCTTTCTTTAGCTCCAAGGGAATTTCCTCAGCTCATGTCTGTTGTGACCTGGATTCAACACCCCAAGGCTGCTCCTTAACCAGGGAAAGACAGCAGTCAATGGAAAAATATCCCCAGATTTCTTATATCTTAATGGGAAAATTCCAAGCTGCTTTCTACAAGGTTCCTCAATGTCCACAGTAGGACTGAGCCTCAGTCACTCATGGTCACCTATCAGCCCACCCATTATTGGCTTTTTCCCTTCCCTGCCATGCTTGTCTTACTTCTCGTATATGTTTCCTGGGACCTCCTGTCAATATATTGCCTGTATCCTAGTCCTGTCTTACCTGCTTTGAGGAAAGCCCAAATGATGACAAGCAGAAACTTTTATTCTTTAAATTCTTCCTAAATTATTTTTTATAGAGACACAATTTTGTGCATATTTATAAAGTACATGTGATATTGTGTGACATGTATAGAACGTATAATGATGAAGTCAGTGTATTTAGGATATCCATCACCTAGAGCACCTATCATTTTTATTTGTTGGGGACATTTCAAATGCTCTCTTCTAGCTATTTTCAAATATACGTACATTCTTGTTAATAGTAGTCACCCTACTATGTTATCAAACATTAGAACTTACTTCTTCTATCAAGTTGTATGTTTATACCCATTTATCAGCCACTCTTTATCCACTCCCCACTCCCCAGCCATACACCTTTCCCAGACTCTGGGATCTATCATTCTACTCTTTACTTTCATGAGATCAACTTTTTAAATCTCACATGAGTGAGAAAATGCAATATTTGTCATTCTGTGCTGGGTTTATTCCACTTAATATAGTGTCCTCCAGCTCCATCCATGTTGCTACAAATTACATGATTTTATTCTTTTTATGGCTGAATAGTATTCCATTGTATATGTATACCACATTTTCTTTATCTGTTCATCTGTTGATGGACACTTAGATTGATTCCATGTAATAAATATGGAGGTGCAGGTATCCCTTTGATATACTGATTTCCGTTTCTTTGGATAAATACCCAGTAGTGGGATTTCTGGTTCCATTTATAGTCTTTTGAGAAATCTCTACACTGTTTTTCATAATGACTATACTAATTTATATTCCCACCAACAGTATGTATGAGTTCCTTTTTCTCTGCATCCTTGTTAGCTTCTGTTATTTTTTGTCTTGTTCATAACAGCCATTCTAACTGGTGTAAGATGATATCTCATTGTGGTTTTATTTTGCATTGCTCTGCTGATTAGTGATGGTGAGAATTTTTTTATATACCTGTTTGCCATTTCTATGTCTTCTTTTTATAAATTTCTATTCAGATCCTTTGCAAATTTTAATGGGATTATTTATCATTATTTTGTTCATTTGTTTATTGTTTTATTTTTGCTGTTGAATTGAGTTCCTTGTATATTCTGGATATTAGTGCCTTGTTAGAAGAATAGTTTAAAAATATTTTCTTGCATTCAACAGGTTGTTTTTTCACTCTATTGATTGTTTTCTTTGTTGTGCAGAAGCTTTTTAGTTTAATGTAGTCCAATTTGTCTATTTGTTTTTATTGCTATGCTTTTGAGGTCTTAGTCATAAAATATTTACCTAGACCAATGTGCTAGAGTGTTTCCTTATGTTTTCTTCTAGTAGTTTTATAGTTTTGAACCTTACATTTAAGCCTTTAATCCATTTTGATTTTATTTTTGTATATGGTGAGAGATGGGGATCTAATTTCATTCCTCTGCATATGGACATCCAGTTTTCCCAGCACCATTTGTTGAAGAGGGTGTCCTTTCCACCGTGTATGTTTTTGGTGCCTTTGTGTTGGTTACAATAGCCTTGTAATATATTTTGAAGTCAGGTAGTGTGATGCTTTCAGCTTTGTTTTTTGGGTTTGTTGTTGTTGTTGTTGTTGCTCAGAATTAGAATTACTTTCATTACCTCAGCTCTTCTTTGGTTCCATATGAATTTTAGAATTATTTATTCTATTTCTGTAAAAAAATGTCATGGGTATTTTGATGGAGATTGTATTGAATCTGTAGATTGCTTTGGGGTGTATAGTCATTTTAACAATGTTAATTCTTCCAATCCATGAGCATTTCCCAAATTGTTTCACCTTCTGGTTTCAGAACTCCACTAGAAACTTCCCAGTATCTGGTGCTGATCCATAGTGACTACTGTAATTCTCATAATATAGGAGCTGCATTTTTCATCTTCTTATCCATGGTGCCCAACCTATTCACTCCTTGGCATAGAAACATCTGGGCATTAAATAATTGTGGAGTGAATGAATGAATGAAGTTCGAATACAACCAAACTGTCTAGGAAATCTAGCAATAAGCAACCAGAGGCTATTTATGTAGGAGTAAAGAATCAGGAAGCCATAAACATGTGAAAAAAAAAATCTCAGAAAGCAGGTAATTACATCCATCCAAAAATAAATAGCAAGAAGATGTGAGACAGGATTTCGGGAACAAGATCCTGTCTCCAAAGAAGATTGTAGCTCATGAGAAAATGTCTAACTTCACAGTGGGAAGGACATCGTGAAGTCTATCATAGTGTTCTTTTAATCCTTGTGATAATTCCATAACAGATATTATTTGTTTCATTTACAGGAAAAATAAATCTTAGAAATGTAAAGAAAAATGACCAAGTTAATGCAATGAGTAGTGATTGGAAAACCTAGAGACAGGTCACCTGGGGTCTTAGCTATAATTACTAGAAGCAAAAGCTCCTGTAAGAGCTCAAAGAATTCCTGTTTCTCAGGAGTCAACCTCCAGAGCACTTCTCTGTACCTCCAGTTGCACTAGAGAAAGCTAGTGACCATGGGGAGGAAACTTGTCAGGCAGAAACAAGTGAACAGACCAGCCGTCCCTAGAGCAAAGGAATAAGAACTTGGGGGCCACCACATCTGCTGTAGAGTGTAAAGTCTTATCATTTCATTGAAACCGTGGTAGGAGTGTCCCAACAGAGTCACAAAAGACCAAATTCTGACCTAGTATTTTTCAAATACTATTTTTTTCAAGAGAAAAAAACAAATAGTATTTTTCAAAAGAAAAAAATAATAAAGGAGGATGCGCTATTCTTTCATTTCCTCTTTTTCTTTTCTGTTCTATATAACTGAACATGATTTCCTCAATCACAGCAATAATGAACTCTGTCTCTTTTCAAATCAGTGTGCTACCCTTCTAGGATTCAAAATTGCAGTGCTGTTTTGGAGGCATCATTGTGATTCCGTGGTAGCAATTTTTCTAAATCTTTGCCTTGTGGCCTCAATGAGTGCATTTGGCAGGAGGAGTAGGATGACAGACAAAGGGAGAGCTTCTGTGAACACAGGTACCTTGGGAAATCAACAGTGATGTGAAAAGAAACACATAAAAGCTACCCAGCACAGTCTATGTGTTTTTAATGGGACTTCATTAAAAGTATATACTTCTTAAAGTTTGCCTCAGCATGGCAGTGGGTTTCTACAGAGGAAGTTTGAGAACACTTAGAAGTTTCCTTTCACTTCTCCTCTTTTTAACTTACTCCCTACAAGCATTGATAGAAGAAAAAAGAATAACCACTGGTTCATTATTAACTTTGTGGCAGGATTTATACCATTTGCCATTGATTTTCTGGAAACTTTAGATGAAGGCCAAAGGGGACCCTTAATTTATGAAATGCAAAGTTGAGCCACTGGGAGAGTGGGCTGAGCAGGGGCTGCTTTCAAGGGCATGGTACCCAAGTAGGTGTGTGTTTTGAGAGGTTCTAGAAAACAGCCCTTACAGATGCCTGGGCGAGGGGTTAGGGGCCTGAACCCAAGCAACCTTTGGCAGAGTTGGCCCTCAAAAAATATCTAATTAATGAATGAGTGTCCCACTAGTGGGAGCAAAAACCAAAAATGTAGGAAGTAGAAGCAGAGTTCCAAAGATGGGAGTTAAAAGCAAAAAGCAGTGGGATTAACCATCATGGCAAGAGGGAGGGCAGACTGTGGTCACAGTGAGACCTAGATTTTTACAGTAGTGGAAAAAATATTTCATAGATCGGCTGAAGTCAGAGTGAGGGTCGACCTTAAATGCTAGAAAGAGGAGGTGCCACTTTGAGCTGCAGGCAATGGATAGCTAGGAAAGGCTTTCAAAGCTGTGATATCAAAATAGTTTTTTTGAGCTTATCTAGCAGAATGGTTTTGAAGGGAGGAAAACATAGGCATAGCAATAAGTCAGGAGTGTAGTCCTAGCCGGAGAATACAGTGGTTCAAAGCACATGTCTCAGAGTCAGAGAGACATGGAATTGTAATCCAGATGTGCAATCCACTAGTTGTGAGTCTCTGAGTAACTTTATTTCTTCAAGCATCAATTTTCTCATTTGCGTAAGTATAATTTATTCATTTGTTCATTCAATATTTTTGGGTCTACCTTTTGTTAGTCTCTGTCCTAGAAATAGAGTGAACAGGTCTACAATAGAAAGACTTACATGAAACACTTAGAATAGGTGACATTGAAGTCAAGAACTAAAAAGGGGGCATACAGTGAAAAGATAAAAATTTCACGAAGGGCAAATCATTAGTTTAAATGCCCATGAATGGGCATTTATGCAAGAATGAGTTAGGCATACTGAGGGAAATGAAAGGAGGTCAATGTGTGTTAGTGGGTAAAGGGAGGAGTGATTGAGATTAAGACAGAGAGCTAGGCAAGGGCCAAGTCACGAAGGGTTTCATAAGGCAGGCTAAGACCGGGTGTATTTTAAATGTTATGGGGAATGTATAGAGGGTATTTCTGTGGCTCACTATTGCTAAACAGAAAATGATTGCTGTGGGATGTGGATTGGAACCAAGAGAGTATTTAAAAAGCTATTGCAGAAATCTGGAAAAGAGATAATGGTAGCTTGAAATAGGGTTGATAATGAAGAAGAGTAGAAAAAGCACAGATCAGGGAGATGTTCAGGAGGTAGAATCAACAGGACTTGCTGATAAACTGAATTGGGGGAGTAATAGAAGGCAAAGAATCAAAGATAATCACTACATTTCTGGCTGAAGTGGTTTGTGATAAGGTTATGCTTTTTACAATGTGAGTAAGGTGGGGAGAAGCAGGCTGGCAAGTCAAGAAAGTCTGTGACTTTCGTTTAAAATGTCTGTTAGGCAGCCAAGTGAAATATGCCTGATGCTCACTCCGGGGATAGGTGGGACTGGAAATAAATATTTAGCAGTCAACAGAACATAAATAATATTAAATCCATGGGATTGGATGAAGTCTCTACAGGTGGATAGAGAAGTAAATGCAGTTGCAGAAAATATGGTGAATTGGTTCATAATATCCGTTCTAGACTCCTACTGTGTCTTCCTGTGTTGAGCCTGGAAACCCAGTAACTATGTCTCCCAGGGTCCCCTTCAGTTGTGTTACATCTGGGCTTTAGTTTCTACCAATCAGAGGCACTTGTGCAAGCATGGAGGTCAGAGCTTCAGAACTGAGATGTGAGGAGTAAGGCACAGTGTGGCCATCCGTTTTGAGCGTACTGATATTGCTGTGGTTTTGGATTCAGCAGCTCTAGTGCCAGCTTCTTGACCTTGAAGAAAGCTTCTAATTCTACAGCTTTCTAATTATGGTAGGGATAGCAGCACTTTTGGAAGCTCAATGCTTCAGTGAGACTCATTTCTGGAAGCTCAGAGACAAGTTTCTTTTTTTTTGGTTCATTTAAAAATATTTAAAGGATATAACCCTCTGCTTAAAAGGAGACATCCTTCCTGCTTAAACTGGCTAGAGTGCATTCTATTCTGACCAGCACAGTGCCTTGGCTCAGCATTGCATCAATCTAGCATCAAGAGCTCCTTCAGAGGCATAGACATCAGCAAACCAGAAGCCAGGAGAGACTGAGAAGGAATAGCCAATGAGATGAAAGGAAAACTAATCGCACGGTGCCATGGAAACTGGGGAGGACTATGTTTCTTCTGGAATATCATTTGGTGCTGAGCAGTCAGTCAAGAATTGAGTAGTCAAGTAAGAAAGATAGCAAGAAGACTATTGTCGAGCTTGCAAAGAATAATCTCTAAAGTGGTGAAAGCAAACATCGCTGGGATAGGTTTGAAAAGGGAACGTGCACTAAAGAAATGGATTCAGTCACCATAGGCAACTTTTCAAGACATTTTAATGTAAAGAGTGTCACCAAAATGGAAAGACAAGGCTTAGAATAGGGATTGCGTGATATTTGTTTGTATGTCTGTTCACTTTAAAGATAGGAGCTACTATAGCACGTCTATAGGATGATTGTAAGATACTGTCCAGAAAAGAGGAGAAAATGGATGATGTGAGACAGAGGAGATAATTGAAGAAGCCACATATTTGGGAATACAAGTACTTTGGTTACTCTGATCACTTCCTTTTTCTCAATGAACTGTGAGGTAAAGCCATCAGCTGACAATCTGTTGGGGTTGTGAGGTGTAAATGCTTTGAGAAAGATAAGAAGGCATGCAATGGCTGGGCAGGGATAGCAACAAGACCTATACATACTGCATTTAAATCTTAGGTCATGGATTGACATCGACATTGGTCTGCATGGTTCTGTGGCTTTTTCCCCAGCAACGTGTGTTCAGAGCACAGGCACAGAGTAAGCTAGGTAGTTGCATTTAAATGATGTCCAGGCTTAAGCAGATAATATGGTGGAAGGAAAGGGGTATGAGGGAGTGATTATAATAATGGAATGTAGAATCTAAGTTCAGTAAAGAGTGACAAGAGGAAGTCAGAGAATTCATCTATGGTGAGACAGTTGCAGGTTCATAGGCTGACATATTGATGAATTTGAAGACTGATTGGAATGAATATAACAGAGTAGGTGAACCAGTTAGAGGAGATGGTGACTGAAGTTAGGTTTTCAGAATTAGAGAAGTTACTGAAGATGACAAGGTCAAGGGTTTGACCATGGGAGTAGGTGACTGAAATTGGACAGAGAAAACATTTACCAAAGTGAGGAAGTTGAGAAATTGAGAGATAATGGCCAGATTATCCATGTGGACGTTGAAATTGCCTGGAATGGTGTTGGGAGTAGCAGGGGAAGGAATATAGTGATCTAGGTATGAAAATCATCAATGAATGGACAGGATTAATCAGGGTCAGTTGATGATTGCCTCCAGGCAGGGTGTTGGGTGGTTTCTCTTTTCCTTCTTGCCAAACCTCTGTGCCACCTCTGAAAGAAGGAAACTATTAGCAGCTTCCTATTAGAATAGCCATGAAAATTGCATGAGATAATGTGTATAAAGTACCTGAAAATGTCTGGCACATTTAATGGATGATACTGTTGTTAAAGTCACTATTAAAGAATCAACCTGCATGGGAATAGATGCTATTCATTTTAATATTTCCTTTGTTTATTTCTTTGACCTAACATCATAGATTATTAATTTTGGACAGGATATTGCAAGTCATCTCATCCAAAGGTCCTCAAACACAAGCCAAAGGTTAGTTACATGCATAAAAATACCTGAGAAGCCTATTAAATATATAAATGCCAGGCCTCTGCACCTGAGAATTCTGATTCTTTATGCCAGCAGTGGGACCTGGGAACTTATATTTTTAATATGCTCCCTAACAGGTTCTGATACACAGCCAAATTTGGGAAGCACTACTCAGCATCTTTATTTTACAGATGGACAAACCAAGGGCCAAGATCATAAAGCAGGTAGGTGACAAAGGAACCAGGACTTCTACCCACACTTTCTGTTTTAAAACCAGAAACTAGATCCTGGCTGATATTCGTGTATTGATGCACTGGGTGGGGTAAGAAGTGTTTTCCTTTACATTCTTCCCAGGTGGATACACTGACGGCAGCAATGTGGACAGCCTAATTTTATGCCATCAATCAAATGAGCTTTACAATGAATGTGTCAGAAAGGTGCTATGCAAAGTGGAGGGTGCAAGTTACAATGAGATGAGTTGGTAGCTCTTCCAATAATCAAGACCTATTACTATGGTGGTTAAAGTAACTCAAAGTGCTAGACATACCTATTTATTTATTTGAGGTAAAATATACATATATAGTACCATCTTTACCATTTATAAGTGTACAATTCCATGGTAATAAAAACCCTTATATTCTTTTTTCCCCTTTTATGCCCATCCTTCATCCTCCCCTTTCTAGTCTCTGGTAGCCACCTATCAACTCTCTATCTCCATCAATTTTAAAAATAATGGTTTTTAAAGAAAAAATGCAAGACATTTTGATTCAATAGTAACATGAGTATCAGATTGACAAGGTCAATATGTGAAAATTGGGTACAAGTAATAGGCAACCAAGCTAACATTTCCTGTCCTGATGAGGTGATCCCAAAATCTGTTTATGTATCAGAATCGTGCTTTTGGATTTTGATTTAACTGATAGGGCTATCTATCTATCTATCTATCTATCTATCTATCTATCTATCTATCTATATGAATAGGCATCTCAGGGAAACCCAACCTTATAAAAACTCTTTAAACAACCAAGTCTGGGCATACTAGGGCATATTCAAGATTCTATAACCCTGCCATGTGTTGACAACCCATGTAAGAGGATTAGGAAGATAAAAGTTAATTCCGACAAGTTGCCATTAGAGGTAACTAGCTGCTTTACAGCCTGCAGTCAGCATGGCAAGAGTTTTTAAATAAATTAGTGGGGAAATAGTCACCATTTCACTGGACTTTAAGATCAGGAACTGGACACTACCTGGAATGTGTTGCCCATCCACTATAGGAGGGTTCACTTTTCTGTGAAACACTTGTAAAAGGGTAGGCAGTGCTATTACACATAAAGACACGCATTTCTGTTCCATTCCTACTGCATATGCAACAGCTACAAAGTGCCATTGCCCAGCAAACATGCCTAGTGCTGACAGCCCAGTATGTTATCCAAGCTCACTGTATATATTATTTTCCTACTCTGCTAGACAACAAAAATTATTGTAACTGGGAGAAACAGGTACAGAGAAGAATTATGACCACTCTACACACTCTTATTTTTTAATTTACAAGTAGAGAAACTTCAGGCAGAGGCAGTGCTGTCTAGGGTACCTCTAGGACATTATACAATTGAGATGGAACACTGTGGCCTTCTCCAGAGACAAATGATGGACTCCTCCAAATGCTGTTTATGACACCAGAGGCTTTATTTCAGTATAAGTAAGGAAGATGCCTCTAGAAACAATGTGTGAGGTAAATCTTCCCTAAGAACAAAAGATGCCAAGGCTGGGAAATGAGAAGCCTTGAATAGCTATAACTTCTAGATGTACTCAAATATCTCTACTAATGACAATGTCTAAAACCTGAGAAATTGAGATGCCATTGTTATAATCAGTGCCACAGCTGTCATCCACGTGGAGGCTTCGGTTTGGCATTCCAGCTCTGTGACGTCCCTCCATGGAGTTGTTATTGGCTGGACCTTCACAAACTGTGGAAGACAATCAGTTTTTGAAAGGCTGAGTTAGGTAGTACCCAGTATTCTGTTGCACTCTTGCTTGGTCTCAGTCTTGGAGTTTCTGCTTTACTTAAATCAAAATTTCCAAGGGCACGATGAATGCACAAACTGCTATAGAATCAAAGTAGACATTTTTCTGATATTTCTAATAGATTGAATAGACATTTGTATTTTTACCAAGTATCAGAATGAGAAAGCCTTTATTTCACTATTTAACATAAAGATAGATAAAGAATATAACTTAAGAAACAGATCAATGTTCTATGTTTCCACTGGATTTTTACAAATGTTGCTACCCATTTGAATTTGTGACATAGAGAATTCTAGGAAGGGAATCCAGAGAATCATTCATGAGCTAATTTCCCACTTAATTTCCATTTATAACTTAAATTTTAACAAAATTATGTTAAAAATTAAGGCCATTTGTCATATTATTAAAAATGATTACTATTATTGGTTTTTACATCTTAATAAAGAATTCTTGGATGATGCATTTAACTTAGTCTTGCTGCTACTAAAGGATATACTTAAAACAAAATGAGAAAAAGAATAAAATAAATAAGGCGGTTATGAAATACCAAGATTTGAAAAATGGGCCTTATTAAAAAATTTTCCAACTTCATTCATCTTTTTATCTTCTTTAGACAACCTTAATGCAATTGCTTTATCTTAACAAAGGTAAAATGGCTCATTTTCCATCCCTTTCGTGAATTTCACTGATAGCTTCAAGCCATGTTCTCTTAAAGTGTGACCTGGGAAAACCTACATCAGATTTACCTTGGCAGCTGGTGAAACTTGCACATTCCTGGATCAATTTTATAAATCAGAGCATCAGGGATTGGAGACCAGACATCTGCATGTTAGAAATTCCCTCAGGTGATTAATGGTGACACTCCAGGTTGAGGACCAGTAGCCTTTATTTAGTTTTTAAATGAATGTTATTTTGTATTTTAAGGTATACAACATGAGGTTTGGGGATACATATAGATAGTGAAATTAGCTTTCTGAGAGTAAATCACATCTCATATGAGTTGCAGAATTTCAAACAAGATTCAGTTCCAGGATTGTTGAGTAAACAAAGAAAAAATTATGCAAAATATACCACTTCACAGGATTTTCCTCAATTTTATTCAATCTAAACAACATTTCCCCAGCATTGTGTGTGTTACTAAATAAAAGTACGCTAGACAACCCAAGTGTCCATCAATACATGAGTGGATTAATAAAATGTGGTATAAAATGTGGTATGTATACCATGGAGTTCTACTCATCCACAAAAACAATGGTGATATAGCACCTCTTGTATTATCCTGGATAGAGCTGGAGCCCATTTTACTAAGTGAAGTATCACAAGAATGGAAAAACATGCACCACATATAGCCACCATCCAATTGTTATTAACTGATCAACACTTAAGTGCACATATAGTAATAACACTCATCGGGTGTTGGGCAGATGGGAGGGGGCCAAGGGGATGGGTATGTACACACCTAATGGGTGTGGTGCACACCTTCTGGGGGATGGACACACTTGAAGCTCTGAGTCTGGTGGGGCAAAGGCAATACATGTAACCTAAATATTTGTACCCCCGTAATATGCTCAATAAAAAAAATTTTAAAAAAAGTGAGCCCACTCAATGTCCTTGACCTCACGGTGAAGGAGACTGGAAGATCTATTTTAAATGCTAAATAAACCTTGTTCTACTTAATAGTCCACTATCCCAAATCCTTTTAGCAGTGGGAGGTAAGATGCCTTGAAAGAGCATGAAATAATGGCCAGAAGGAATTCAAGTGCTACTGTGCTACTGAGGTCCTATGAGACTGTACCTGACTCAGTTCTTCTAAGGTCACAAGTTCTGGGTGTTATTTTTAAGTCAGTTGTATTGAGGCATAATTGGCATATGGTAAAACTAACTCCTTTTAGACGTTTAGTTCTTGAGATTCGATAGTGTGTGGAGTCATGTCATCACTACACAATCAACATACAAAATATTTTCATCATCTCAAAGCATTTCTTCATGAACCTTTGAAGCTCATCATTGCCATCTACTCCCAACTTCTAGCAACCCCTAGTCTGTGTTCTATAGCTAGAGTTGCCTTTTCCAGAAAGTCATTCAATGAAATTATGCAATATTTTGCCTTTTCAGTCTGGCTTCTCTCACTTTGCATAATGCTTTTGAATCATCCATGGTGTATGGTATAATTGGTAGGATATTTCATGGCTTTTTATACTCTATATTATGAGTATACCAAGATCTGTTTATGCATTCACCAATGGATCGTATTTGAATTGTTGCCAGCTTCAAGGTTTGAGCTAGAACAAATTCTGTACTTAATTGTATTTCCTGAATCTCATTATTTAAGTTGATAATTTATTGAATTGCCTTGGCACATTTGTCAAAAATCAGTTGATTATATACGTGTCGATCTATGTCTAGGCTATCTGTTCTTTTCCATTGATCTATGTATCTTATTCTTTGACAATAACTTGCTATCTTGGTTATTCTAGCTTTTTAGTTAAGTATTGAAAGAAGGCAATGTGAGTCTTCCAACCTTGTTGTTATTTAATTGGTTATTCTATGCTCTTTGCTTTTCCATGTAAATTTTAAAATCAGCTTATTGATTCACACTACAAAAAATCCTGCTAGTATTTTGATTAGTATTGTGTTGATTCCACAGATCAATTTGGGATAGAGTTGACATATGTGACAATATTCAA
The DNA here is from genome assembly GCA_963574885.1 of Lepilemur ruficaudatus. NCBI lineage: Eukaryota > Metazoa > Chordata > Mammalia > Primates > Lepilemuridae > Lepilemur > Lepilemur ruficaudatus. The sequence continues at coordinate 9,383 of CAUYRT010087968.1, read as the reverse complement.
CTTTACAATTAATGAGTCTGGTATAAGACTTTATAAGTCTTATTTGATTTTTCTCATATTTTGTAGTTTTTAGCATACAAAATATCTGCATTCTTTATTATATTTACCTTTAAGTAGGCTGCAGTTCTTTATAGGTAGCATATAGATATATAATAGATTTTTTTTTCTGTCTGTTGACTTCATATTCTGCAACTCAGCTCAATTCAGTAGATCTAATAGTATTTTTAATATGGATTATTTAGAATTTTCTACATAGGCAATAGCATTATCTAAAAAATCAAGACAGTTTCATTTCTTCATTTCCAATCTGTGTGTCTTTTACAAACTTTTCTTACATTACTGTGCTGGCAAGGACTTTCAGCATAATGTTTAATAGAAGACATAAGAGCAGATACTCGTGCCTTGTTTTCCATCTTGGGGGAAAAACTTCAATCTTTTACCTTTAAAGAATGATGGTAGTTGTAAGTTTTCAATAGATGCCGTGTAAGAGGTTGAAGAATTTTTCTTTTATTACTAGTTTCTGAGAGTTATCAGTAACGGATATTGAGTTTTACCAAATGTGTGTTCTGCATCTATTAAGAGGGTTGATATGGTGAATTATATCATTCATACTGCCACTAATCCAAGAAATAAAAACTGTCCCTATTTTCATAAATTTTCTTCCAGTCTTTAATCTCTAAATATAACTTATTTGCTAAAATTGAAAAATAGTATTTATATAATTTGCATGCTTTTTTCTCAACATTTTATTTGAGATATTTCATGTCATTTAGCTTTAAGAACACAATTGTTGTGGCTTAATAAAAGCCTATCCTATGTATGTACCATAATACTAATCATAAAATAATAATGATAATTATAGCAATTCAAATAATTAATAGCTTTTTCTTCGTACCAATTACTATTAAGTATTATTGCATGTATTAATATTTTAGCCTCATAACAACTCCACGAGTCTGGTACCACTATGATGGTGATTATGTCAATTTTACATCTAAGGAAACAAAAACAAAAGAGGTTAGATAGCTCTCATGGTTGCATAGCTAGTAAGTGGTCGAAACCAATTTCCGGCTGCTTAGGGTGTAGTCTTTCCCACATTATACTGTTTACATTGTCACTATAAAGTACACATATTCTATTGCATCACTGACTAATAAGCAATGCTATGATAAATACAATTGGAAATAAGTATTTAACCATTTATCTTACTATATCCTTAGAATAGATTCATAAAGAAGGCTTAAGCCGTCAAGGTTTTGGGTCAAAAGTATGGATTCTTCAAGAAGGCTTGAAGCATACTGACTAATTGCCTTTCTGAAATTAGTCCTATTGAAATATAGGAATACTGCACTCTAACCAAGATTAAGTTTTTTAATTTTGCTAATTTTTGCTAGGTGAAAATGGCAGGATTTTTTTCATGTTTAATGTTTCCTATGTTTATTGTTGATTTCTGCTTATGTTTCCTGTCTGTCATTCATGATTTTTGCCAATATTTAGTGTATTCAGTTTTTAATGAAATGTTTATGATCAAATCAAAAATTTGTTCTTTGATATTCTGTTTGTTTTACCTTTTCTTTGCTTATTTTTTTTAACCTTTTCTTTTTTCTTGGGCAGTAGTTTTAAAGTGAAATCAATTTTTTATTTGCTCTTATCCCTCATACGTATGGTCAGAAGTTTTTGCTGAGTCAGTATTAGGTCAGATATACATACATATATTATTCAAGTATTTTATAGTTTTTTAAAAATTCATATAAAATTCATCTTACTGTGTGCTGTGAGTTAAGAAATTAATTTGGCTTTTTTCTAAAGAGGAAATCAGTATCCTAGCATCAGAATTCTACAATTTTTTCCTAATGAATTGATAACAATTTTATGTCTCTCTCCCAGATTTATTAAGGTGTAATTGACAAATAAAAATTGTATATATTTACAGTGTACAATATGATGTTTTGATATATGTGTACACTGTGCAATAATTAAATCAATCTAATTAACATATCTGTCATCTCACATATTTATCCTTTTTTTGTGGTCTCACCACAATATTTAAGATCTACTCTCAGCAATTTTCAAGTGTACAATGCATTATTATTAACAGTTGTCACCATGCTGTATAACAGATCTCCCAAACTTATTCCTCTTGTCTAACTGAAACTTTGTGCCCTTTGACGAATATCTCCCCATTTCCCTCCATCCACCAGCCCCTGATAACCACTATTCTACTCTCTGCATCAGTGAGTTCAACTTTTTTAGATTTCACATATAAGTGAGATTATGCAGCATTTGTTTTTCTTTGCCTGATTTATTTTACTTAATGTCCTCAGGGTTCATCCATGTTGTCATAAAGCACAGGATTTCTTTCTTTTTAAAGGATGAATAATATTTTGTTATATACACACACACACATGCATATCTGTATGTGTACTATATATATATACATCTATATATATATGTATATATATTTTCACGTTTCTTTACCTGTTCATCCATCAGTGAACATTCAGGTTGATTCCATATCTTGGCTATTATAAAAAATGCCATGAACGTGAGAGTGCAGATATATCTTTGACATACTGATTTCATTTCTTTTGGATATATATCCAGAAGTGGTATTGCTGGATCATATAGTGGTTCTATTTTTAATGTTTTTGAGGAACCTCCATACTATCTTCCATAATGGCTATACTACAATTTTACCTTACATTAAATAATTATATGCACAGACCCATTCATGATATCTCTATTCTGCTCTGCTGATCTATTATTACTCTAGAAAAGCTATACAGTATAGAATAATCTAGGTTCAGACCTGATATTGCCATTGTCATATGACCATGAACATGTTACTTAACCTCTCTGGGCCTCATTGTCTTCATATGAATATGATTAGTTTAGAGTATAGATAACACTTACATTAATGCCTGGCTCTTAAAATAGCTTATTTTTATGTTTATTTTCAGATTAAGGTTTCTTTATGTCAAGAGTAAAAAGTAATCTCCCTCATTCTCTATTAATTCTAATCTAGAAAACCAATATATCTTTTTAATTAAGTTGTTATCAGTTAATACATATTATTAATTGGTGCGAACATTTAAAAGAAAGATGGGCAGAATCTTATCAGAGAGAAAAACAATAACTATTCCTCTGAAATTCCTGTAATACATACTTCATATGAACAAAAGTGTTAGAATATATATTTTATCATGGCTTCCAGGCTAAGCCATACATAATAGATTAACTGTGAATGAAGAGAGCAAACGCAGGTAATGCAGTTTCCCAAAAGAGTTTTTGCAATTGAATTGTCTGGCATTTTGCACTGATCACTTAGCCACAATAATTAATGATCCTCTTATTATATTGAAAATTAAAGCTCAGTATCATGCTAGCATTTGTTTTTCTTAATATTAATCATCAGTCATCACAAATGCCTTCATTTTGTTTTCTAATAAAGTTGGAAGTACCAACTTCACTAAATTAATTGATTACCTTGGCTTTAAGCCATGGATTATTTAAAGGATCAAAGTATCCATGTATTGCCTCTAGATATAAAGCCCATGCGAGGCAAGGTACTAACCAAATTGTTTCTTTGTCTCAAGACTGAATGGCATCTTTTGGCCCTGCTGTGGCTATTACACTTGATGTCACTCTCAAGAGAAACACCAAGAGAGCATATGGTGAGGGATAAAGCACCCGGTGCCATGCCACCCCAAAGGAAGTATTTTGGAGTCACTAGTCTCTGATGGTTTTGATATCCTGTGTCAAAGAGAATATCCTACTAGGTGATAATGGGGAAAGTAAAAGCATTTGATTTTAGATGGTATTCCCTCCTGCTTGGGCAGGCCCTAGAGGGTGGCACAATAGGGAAGCCCTTTTTAGTCATTTATGTGAAGCTGATTCATCAGCAGAACCCATTTTTGAGGATCTTTTCCAATTAGAAATATCTGGATCTCTTATCAGAGATTTAAAAGTCTACATATATTTGTCTTTGCATACCCCACAGAATTTAAGAAGATTAAAATTCGAGATTCTAAAATTTACTGCTCAGTGACAGATTGTGAACACTATTGTGAAAAATCTCAGAGTAAATATAGTTGCTCTAAGGATTTATTCATTCACTTATCGAGTGCAATGGAACAGGTAATTTGTGCTAGGCAGTGGGAATAAAGCACATAATCTCTATGTTGTCCTCAAACAATCTAGTCTGATGAGAGAGACTCATCAATATACCCAGCATGAGAGAAATCATGACAGTTCCTGGAACACAGAGAAAGTCAAGACTTTGCTTAAAATGTCAGGGAAAACTTAACAAGAAAATAATATTTGATGTGTAATAATGAGAAAAAGTTCACCACTATGAGATCTCTTGGTCCTTTGAGCAATTTCTGAACTCAAAAGGCTCCAGTACATTCTGAAGAATGTCCAGTTGGTTTTAAGCCATCTCAGAAGAAAAGGAAAGAAATGGATACTTATTGACCAGTTTTGCTGCCAAGATAGGAGTTATTTGCTAAGTTTTATATATGTTAACATATGTAATCTTGATAATAAACATAAAACATATACTTTTATTCCCTTTTCATAGATAAAAGAAATTGAGATTCAGTAAAGCACAGTATAACATATCTAGTAGTTGCAGAGCCAGCATTTTGCCCAGCTTTGTGTAATTCAATAGTTTGTCCCAAAGACCTAAGTCCTTCCTGAAATCTAAGGCTACCTCCAGGTTTCTAATGATCTGTGCCGAGAGAACAAAAGTAGAAAGGAACTGAAATTCCAAAATGGGCAGTACAGCTTAGGGTTTATAACAGAGCTTTAAAGCCAGGCAGTTCCGGGTTTAAGCTCTTGACTATGCTACTTGCAAGCTTGGACAAGTTACTTAGTTTTTCTAGAACTCATTTTTTTTTTTTTTTTTTGCAAAATACGCATACTAAAAGCATTCACTTTCCTCAAGGCAGTTGTGTGAGAATTATATTCAAAATACACGTAGAAACACTTAGCTCTAAGCTTAACACATAGATCTATTTAATAAATATCAGCCAAGACGTGGTTTAAGAAACTGAATATACCCAGAACTATGACAATCTGTCTGGCTTCCTGACAACGTTCAGATATGCAGGAGCTATTCCAAATCCCCAAGGAAGACCTCACGTTCTCCCACGGATTTATTCTCAGATCCCGGGCTGAGGTGAAATCTAGAATTTTAGCTATAGATCAGAGTAGAACTGTTATGGAACTACCTGGAACAGCCAAGCATTTCTAAAGGTCCAGAGTGGTAAAGGGTGGTCTGGGAGTGGTCTGTGAAGGTCCACACAAGCCACAGCCCTCTGGCACTCACGTGGTGGGGGAAACATGACTGAATAGGTATCATGACACCACAACACTACAACGACAACAGCACTACTCATTGGTCCTGGTGGGATAATTGCTGTCCACGTGGATCCACTGGAAATGAAAGCACTGCCTCCCGAACCCCCAGCTGGCCCTCCATCCCATCCACAAAATCATGGAAGAGAGCCAAGGATTCTGATCGAACAGCATCTGCTGTGTGGATAGAATTGTCTGCACAGCCGACAGATGGATGCACACATCCTGTGGCTTAGCGATGTGTGCAAGTGACCATATACACATTCCAAAGTGTGAACAAAGTGTTTTCTTTGAGAAAGATGTGACCTGGCACTCTCAGAGAAAACAAACATTCATTTTTACCCATAACAGGCACTCTCAGAACTCTCTTATAGTAGAAAAGGGAAATATTATGAAAGATACTCACTTTACACAAAAGTGGGTGTGTGTGTGTGCACATGTGTATATAAAATAATGCTCTTATAATTTCCCTACCCGTATAATTCTGTGTTATATTGATTCTGTGGACATTTTTAAAAAATAAACCTTACATCTAAGTATCCGTATAATTAAGGTAAGTGGTTTTATTGCATAGATGTCTAATTGCTATAATGATATCAGATAAATTATAGTGAGAGGAAAAACTGAAGAAAAACACTACATAGCACAGATGCCAGGTTTGCTTAAGGATGGAGTCCTGCAGGTATGTGTGTGTTATTCTCTGCACTGCCTTTCAATCTGCCTCAATCATGTGAACCATTTAGCAAGCATAGCTCGAAGGAAACTTAGATCATCCAATTCCATCTCTCATTTTAGAGTTGAGAAAACTGACACCCAGAGAGATTGTTATTTGCTTAAGGTAACCAAGCTAATTAACAGCTCCCCTAGAAATAGAAATGCCTTCTACAATCAGGAAGCATTTCTAACTCTGCAAACCTTTAAATAGTTTGAATAAAAAGCCTTGGGATAAAGCAAACTCATAAAAATCTCCAAATTTATAACTCACACATCTTAGACATTAGAAAGACCTCTTTTTTCTGCTTTAAATGTTGTATTAACATTGGCATTTGCTTTGGGTACTAATTGAGCACTCACCTACCTGTGACTTTGTGTAACACACCATCAAAAGTGTCTATGACATGCCAGTTTTATGATATATTTGTTTATGTAAATTAACAACTGTCTCCAAATGCCATGTATCGTAGAGTACTCATAGCAAACTTTTCATTTTTTACCTTTTTCATATTACCTTGGAAGCTTCTGGCTTATGCCCACCCACAAGCAATCTGTCTGCCTTCAAATTTCCCTTGTATGCACTCAACTAGTGATCTGAGTATCTTCTCAATAGCACTTATCGTAATTGTACTGTATTATTTGTAAAACCATTTGTTTAATATTTAATATTTCTCTCTCCGCTTGACTGCAAGCTTGTTCAGGAAAACCAAAGGTTCCTTTATACCTTGCACAGAGTGCTGGAACATATGGGGTATGAATAAATCTTTTTGTATGAGTGAATAGAATACAGGCTAATTTTAATATTAGTATCAGCGAAAAGATACTGAAATAGGGAAGCTATACTATGCCACCAATAAAATGCTTATAAAGGTTTTTAAGGGCAGATGTGATATGTTTTGAATTACCACATTTTTTTCTATTATGTGTTATCAAAGCTATAATATCTTGAAGATACAGGAATAATAAAGATTTGATTAAACTTAATTCACTAACAGTATTTTCCTGAATTTAAGTCCACCTTGCTTAAGGTGGTACTTTTCTACCAGTTTTACTAAATCAAATTTAAGAATAAAATTGGAGAGTAACATCAAGTATACTTGGAGCTGAATATGCCCAGTTCCGTGAGCACCTTCCTTTGTTGCTCTTACCTTTGTGTGCAAAGGATTGCCATGTCGCTAATGGCATGGACATTGGCCAAAGAAGATTGAGTCAGGGGATTTCCAAGTCCGAGAAAGGCTACAAAAAAAAAAATGGCAATAAAAAAAGTGACTTTCTACCCCAACTTGAAGAGATATGAATGAAGGAAATCAGCGTGAGCATGTAGTCAGGCCATGTGGCTAGAACCATGGGCCTCAAAGCATCCTGTGACAAAACTAGCAGTGGCAGCAGACCTATAATGTTAGAGTATTCTTCTTTCAGAGTGGACATAGGCAAAGGGAATGGATTCGACTTGGATTTCTGTCCACTTACGTCTGATGCCCACCACCCCCACCCTTGCTGTGACCTCCTTGCTGGAGGATTAAACTTCTTTTCTTCATTGATATCAGTCTCATGCACATGACCTGCTTAAGCTGCTGAAATGTGAGCAGAAGTTATGAGTGTCACTTGTGAGCAGAAGCATGGCTCATCATGTCTCTTTTTTTTCTTCCATAAGATCAGCAATGCTCCAGAAAGAGGCTGCTCCCATAGGTGGAATTCTGCAACAAAGAGGACATGGAGCAAACCTCAGTCAACCCAGTACTGATAAGGAACGTAGGTGAGAAATATATTTTGCTGATGTAAGCCACTGAGATTTTAGGGGCATTTATTATTTCAGCATATTTAACTTAAGCTGGCAGATGGAGACAGAAGAACCAATCTCTTTGCCTACATTCTTGATGTTTGAGAAAGATTCTGTCTGAAAAGGAGTGGGAACACTGATGGGGAAACCAAGACATCTTGGAGAAGAAAGAGAGACATAAACTTAAATTAAAAAGTGTCAACAGTAGTTAAAATAAAAATTAGAGTGAACCCAAGATATATTAAAAAAGAAAACAATTTCAATAAAGGGGCTTGAAAATTAGGTACTGAATCATAAGGCTGAGAGAATGAACTGCAAAATCTTGGTTTTTCCTGTCTTCTCAGAAAACGTATGTATATGTGGTCCAGAATGACACTGATGTGGACAGTGATCTACCTTTCAAAACTCTCTCCACCTGAAGTCTCTTCTAAATATATTGAATGGTAACCCCATCTTTCCTGTTGTCTAGGCTAACCATCTTAGAATTATTCTTAACTTTTATTTTCTCAGAGCATACATATAATTTATTAGGAAATCACATTGGCTATACCTTAAACATATATCCAGAGATCTTCCAGGTGGCTGAAGAACTGTATTAACCATGAACTGTATCCCCAAATTTCCTCCCCACACAATGCAAATGACCTTCACAAGTATAAAAATCCTACAGAAAAGCTGACTCTTCACATGACTTGCAAACAGAGAATATTAAAACTTCAAAATAACTGTGAGTATAAAGATAAAAATTAACAAGAACCAGTGCCCATATATTTCACATTTCTGACCACCTGTGCCCAGCCACAAAGCTGTGCAGTAGGCAAAGGTAGATAGTGAAAACTGCCAACAACCAAAAGAAGTCACTAGCAAAGAGCAAGATGGTAACTAACCATCAAAAGATCAAATCCACACAAAATCTGAAATTATGAAAAAAAGCAACTAGGCAGATCAGAGAAAGGAATTTCAAAGTGCTGAGTACACATGGTGTAAGGGACCATGAAGATCCAGGGGTACAATTTAAAGAGATTTAAGGGTTGTGCATAATTGAAAACACAGGCACAAACACGTCTTCTAAAAACATAGCTTCTTGGGGCAGGGGGTGAGGGAGAAGATAAAACGAAGGAAGAAGTGGATTTTGGCAATCTGGTGGTGAATGGGAGAGAAACGGAAAAATTTTAGAGTCCTGAATGACAAAAGAGAAGCAAAAAATTTTTCACAATGTCTCCCCTCCCACCAACAAAATAAAAATGAATAGCAGCAAAAAAAAAAAAAAAAAAACCCTCCAGGTCCTAGATTTTGCTAGATCAACATCAACAAAAAAAAAATCATTACACTAAGAATCACGTAAAACAACCCAATATCATAAAAATGAACAAAAGGAAAAGAAAATCCATAGAGAATTACTGCAATAGTAATAATAATAAAGGAAGAAAATAAAAACCAAAAACAGGAAATAAAGTTTCACACAAATATATAGAGGAAAACTCCCTTGAATAAAAACCATGAAACAAGAGCAAATTATTAAGTCTATGCT
>CAUYRT010087967.1:0-26966 GCA_963574885.1 Lepilemur ruficaudatus | reverse complement strand
ACTACAGGCATGTGCCACCATGCCCGGCTGATTTTTTTCTATATATATCTTTAGTTGGCCAATTAATTTCTTTCTTTCTATTTATAGTAGAGACGGGGTCTCACTCTTGCTCAGGCTGGCTTCGAACTCCTGACCTTGAGCGATCCGCCCGCCTCAGCCTCCCAGAGAGCTAGGATTACAGGCGTGAGCCACCGCGCCCGGCTTTGCCTCACTTCTTTACAGGAGTACCTCCGAGTGCCCTCCTTGATATACCTTCTACAAACAAACCTCCATCTCAGTATGTCTTCAGGGCAACCAACCTAAGACAATCATCTTCATAAAAAATTTGTACTGAGCCATGAGACAGGCACTGTTGTAAGTCTATTGATATGTTGTATACATTCACTTAATTCTCACAAGAAAACTGTGAAGAAGATACTATTATTACCATCTTCATCTCTCAGATGAGAAAAGAAAAATCATAGAGTACATAAGTACCTTGTCTAAGTTAATAAACAGCAAAGGCAGGATTTGAATGCAGGCACTCTGACTTGAAAGCCCACTCTCTTATCTACTCCACTCCACTGCCTCCCACCCCGGCTTGGCATTCACTATTCCTAGTATGATGCTTAACCAGCCCTTTACTTGCATCTTTCTAAGCCCTGCCATGGAGCACAACCAGCATATGACACATACCAAAGATGAACAAATACTAAGAATTTTTTCAACACATAATATTTTCATGAGTGGATTGGCTATAATGTTAGTTGCAAAAGATGTTAATTTGATCATATGAATTTGTCTTTGAAAGCTTTAGCATTATAAACAGGGAAGCACATTTGTAAATCCATCCTATTATCACTCAGGAACACTTTTGATATGTATTCATGTATTAGCAGGTACATGTTAACTTCTCTGTACACTTTTTTATCTTACTCCCAAGTAATAACAAAAATACTACAACATTTCTCAAAAGTTCTTACCTCCATCTTGAAATTTGCTTAATCTCTCAAAATACGATGACATGGGGGCCTGCACAATGTCTAGGATAGCCAGAAGTGTTCTTGTTAGCCTTAATAACTCACTGAAACTATAAAATCCAAAGTATATAAGGTTTCGAGCCAAGTGGACCACCTTAACAAAAAAAGGGGGAGGGGAAGAGAGAGAGTGGAAAAGAAAAGAAACATTAGGAATTCAAATAAACATTGGCATTTTGTATTATCTAAATTATTTCCTAATTCTTCAATAGCTACGAATTAAAATACCTGCAAAAGCAACCACTTGAAGTTTGACTTATGCAGGTCTATAATTAAATCCAAATAAGATTTTGGATACTTTAAGTGGCTAATGAAGTTTACATTAGAATTATTTATCTTTTAATTAAATATTAACTCATTTAAGTCTGTAAATACCACTTCATAAATAGTTATATAAATTAATTACTCCAAAAAATAGACACTAGCTATGAAATTTGCCCAGAAATATATGTTCCCTATGCTGTTTTGTGGTCTTCCAGATGCTACCAACAAAAGTGATGGCATGTCATTTCTAAGATTAGATTACAGAAGACTGCAAAGTCCATCGTGAACTCTCTCTCCCTCTCTCTCTCTCTCTCTCTCTCTCTCTCTCTCTCTTTCATTCTCTTGAATGGCTTACTCTGAGGGAAGACAGGTACCACGTCATGAGGACACTCAGGTAGCCTATAGAAAGACCACATGGCAAGAAGCTGAGGTGTCCACAGCCAGCAAGTAAGTGTGGCTACCAACAACCACACGAGTGAGCTTAGAACCAGACTGCAATCCCAGTCAACAACTTGCTGGCTGCCCTATGGGAGACCTTGAGGCAGAACCCCCCAGCTAAGCTATTCCTAGGTTCCTGACTCGTAGAAACTGTGAGATAATAAATGTTTGTTGCTTTAGGCTGCTAAGTTTTGGGTTTTACTACACACCAATAGGTAGCTATTACACCTGGTATCAAGTAACAGTATTCTCTCTCTAGTTTTGTCACTATATCCCCAAAATAGTACTATAACTGGAGGTATTTCAATTCAGTTTAATGAGGATAAAAATGTCATCTCCTTTAAGATGAAAAAAAGTATCCAAACATACTATAAAATATGCAAAACTATCTTTGTTCATTAAATGCAATAAAGTTTACATAAATTAAACAAAAAAAATCAAGGAAAATAGTATATAAAGGATAATTATAAATAAAATATTTTGTATTGGATGTCAAGGTATAATCAAAGTACCAAATCTATCTCTTAAAAAATGGCAGAGAGAATCATATTCTCATAAACTAAATTACCCAAGTACCAAAACTAGAAGAAAAAAAACTTTGATGCTCAATGTATCTAATTTTTCACAGGGAAAATTTAATAACATCAAGAATAACTGTTTTTAAAAAGATACCTCAAATGTCAGTTTGTTTTTTTCTTTATCCCCAAAAGGGAAGGGCTGGTTTACAACTTCTTTCAAGTATTCTTCAACAAATTCCATTGTCAGTGCAAATTTCCTTTTCATATCATTTCTAGAGGAGTCTGTTATAGAATCGTATCTGGAAGAACAGAAACAAGATAAAGCAAGTGAAATTGATCACAAGCATTTAAAAATAGGAAAATATATGTACTTCAGCTTCCTGGCTTCATGATCTTGGATAAATCAGTTAACCCATCCTGGGTGTTACGTCCTCATCTGTAAAAGGGGGCTATTGCGAAATGAGCAAATACATGTAAAGCATATAAACCAATCTACCATAACATTAAGTACTTAACAAATTTTTACTCACATTATCAATATTATCTCTGTTTACTGGTTTCCAGAAAGGTGCTTCTATTATCACTAAGAGTTATCATTTTAACAAAGAGTATTTTATTTGCATTTGGAAGATTAACAACCTGAGTTAGAACACACAAATGCCTTTTCGTGTATTTCATTTCGAAACAGTAGACATTTGATTTTGAGTTCATCAGCTGAATTGAAAGCTCTCAAGAAATTTTTCCAAACGTACTCATGAATTGTGATCTTTGTGGGGATCTCTGTCCAGAGCCTGGCGTAGCGAACGGGCACCACGGACTCCTGCGGGTCCCGGTCAACATGCATGTGGAGCATGAGGCGACAGAAGGACGCTCGGAGGTCGAACGGCAGGCTCTCGTCCGACACGCACCGCAGGATCAGGTCTACAGAGAGCTGGGTAGAGATCTGGTTTATGGCCAGATACTGGCGATCCAGGCACATCCGTGCAAAGAGGTTTAGCTGGTACCTTAAAAATATTAAACATATTACATCACTTGTCTTATCTTGATAAAGTTCTTAAATATCATAGTACCAATTAGCATCTATGTTTACGATACCTATATTCCAAGTGTTTCTGATATTGGAGTCAAGCTCCTACGGTAGTAGGTTAAGTGATCAAACGACAACAATATATGAAATTGTCTCTATGCCCCTTCAGTGACATCTTCTCTTACTTGTGCCAGCAACATGTGTCTGGTGGAGAGTGTAGTTATGCTCTCCGTTTCCTAGGATTACAAATACTACCCTGAGCCCGAAGGCTATGGGAAACAGCTCCCATAAAACCATCTTTCTCCACCTCCCCCAGTCTCACTCAGCTGCAGGCTCTAGCATCTGCACTCTAAATTGAGCCCACTCAGTTCCCAAACCAAATGTGATCAGTCCAAATGGCACTGGTACACTTGGATTCACCAGCTCAGGTCTGAGATTAACAATTAGCCTTTGGTTTTGTTGCTATAGCTACAGAAACCAGAAAACACAAGGCATTCTCTGTCTTCCTCTGATTCCTGCCATTTGGGCACAACTTGGTCCCAGGGATTCTGCCTTGGGTTTCTACCCCTTAAACTCAAGGATGCTAGCTAGCTAGATTCTTGATCCCAACATACTGACCACTGGTGCTTCTGCTGCCATACGCCACCACTGAACTTTCATAACTACAGGTACCAGTCACCATGAATTCGTAAGTACTATACACTAAACTACTGGCTACCTTCCTCTGAGCCAGCCCTGCAGCCAGATCAGTGTCCTCAGTCCCAGCTCTCTCTCTCTCTCAACTCCATCACCTAGGTCCTCACATCTGCCTCTACCCCAATCAACAAGAGGAATAAAACTTTTGCTGCACAAACATTCCAAACTAGTGGAAAACCAGAAAATTGCAAGTAGAATATGTAGAAAACACAAATGTTAACTTTTATTTTGAATATTTTAAATATACTAAATATTTCAGCTACCCTACTTCTGACATGACTTTAAATTTCCTCTTCATAGATACCTAAGTTTTAGAGGCTTCAGAGAATCAGCTCTCAATGAATATGTGAGACTGAGAATTTTGATTCTCTATAATACTTAACCTGTAATAGGTAAGAACTTCTAAATCAGCCTTGGTGCCTTCTTTTGCCTCTTGAGCAAGGTGCCTGATAGCTTTGCCATGAGGTTCCTTGTTGCTGTCAATCCAATAGAGCCAGACTTCTTCATCATCGATGTCGTCTGGAAGGATGGAGCTCTCCATGGGATTGTCTACTTGCATGGAGACCACCCTTGAAATAAATAAAACATATAAAAATCTACTAAGAAGCACACTTAGAAATATGATAAAGAACTACATTATTTACAAATAATGAACTTGAAAGAAAAAGGGCCTTTATTTGGGCTTACTTAGTTTGAATGAGAATGTCCGCATTGCCTGGACTCAACATGAATTTACAGATGAGCTCCTGAGTTACAGGAATAGCAGTGGTATTAGACACACACAGATCCGACAAATAATCCAAAAATCTGGCAAGAGAAAACAAATTAAATTGAAATATTAAGACAAAGCATTTTATAAAATCATCACAAGAAAAATACAATTTTGAATATAATTAAAGAAACTTATTCAGAAATATTTTTGATATTATTTCTATGCACCATTTTTCTAATGTGTTGCTTGTCATTTGTATCATTAGAAACAAACATTCAATTATTTTTATTTAATGCAAACCCTATTTCAAAAAGGATATGCTTGTTTCTATTTATTTGGTGATACCCATCCCACAGCACAATGACTTACGTTTAGAAAGTCATTTATCTGCCTTAAAGTGAGACTCCCTGGAACTGAACACCAAAACAAAAGCTAACGCTGTACTGAATCAAATAGGAATGAAGCACGCAGTTAACAGAAGTAGCTATTAATTAGTTGAGTCAGGGACCATTTCTACCTTTTACCATTTATTTGCTGTATTAAGAAAACTTTGCCAATTTGCCTGCTTTTCTACAGGCATTTCTCCCAGATAATGTAGCAAGGCGCAATAGAAAAAGAACTTGATGTGAAGTCAGAAACTCCTTTTATTCTATTGCTAACTGTTGGGGTATTCTTGGGCTGTTTACTCTCCAGGCTTCTATGTTCTCAGCTCTAAAATGTGGATAATATTACAAAACCAGTGTACTTCATGCAAATGTATGAGGATCTAAATGAGACAATGGATATGAATATATTTTGAAAAACCATAAAGTTTTGTAAAATCATCAGTTATCAGCGAAAATCAGTCACACTTAAATGTAAATCTATCAAGGGCTTTGATCTCTTACGGGGTAATAACTCTTTCTTATACATAATTATTACAGCAATAAGCCCAACATAGTTTATCCAAGAACAGTTTGTGATATGAAAGAATTCTAACTTTCAAAAGCTCTAAAAATAAAACAAAAAGCCACAAGCCCCACTAGAAAAGAATACTCTATGAATCACTTCAAACCTTGGCTCCCGATTTCTCCTGAGTAAACTGACAAATGTTTCTATTTCTTTTGCTGTGATATGTTTCTCTAGTAGTTTTCTGTTGTTGTGCAACAAAGCTGTGATGGTATCTTCTGCCAAAATATCATAGCCAATCTGGGACTGCATGACACAGAAATTCTTAGCAATATATTCCTGCGAAGAAGAAAGGCTGTCAGAACACACCGCCAAACAGCTTAAAAATAACACGTTCTATTAGGGTCAACATCGATTAATTTATTCATAACGGAAAATCCACTAAAAATTCTGCCGAAAGAAAAACAAATAAATAATTCTTCAATAAATAGAGCTTTTTGAGGAGGGTAATAAAAACATATTAGCATATGTATATACATAATTTAAATTATAACAAAAAATTATGTCCCTAAAAATAATTCTTAACAGTAGGTTCATACATCCTTGTAAGTGGGAAAAAAAATAATCCTGACTAAAATGACAAGTTTTTATGACATGATAACTTAGGATTTCATTAGTCTGTTAGAGGCCTTTCTTCTAACTCTCACTAGAAGCGATAACCAATGATTTTGGCATAATTGTAGAAAAGAAAATGACTGCCTGAGATTTCATTCATGAGGCATGAGATCTACGCTATTACTTGAAGATCCCAGGTGGAGTGGGTTGATTCTTTTTTTATACATATACTACAATGGTCTATAATATCTTCTCTTTAAAATAGTGGTAAATTTTCATATACTTTTTAGCTTTAAAAAGCTATCAAACAGGCCGGGCGCGGTGGCTCACACCTGTAATCCTAGCACTCTGGGAGGCTGAGGCAGGCGGATTGCTCAAGGTCAGGAGTTCGAAACCAGCCTGAGCAAGAGCGAGACCTCGTCTCTACTATAAATAGAAACAAATTAATTGGACAACTAAAAATATATAGAAAAAAAAAATTAGCCAGGCATGATGGCGCATGCCTGTAGTCCCAGCTACTTGGGAGGCTGAGGCAGAAGGATTGCTTAAGCCCAGGAGTTTGAGGTTGCTGTAAGCTAGGCTGACTCTAGCCCAGGCAGCAGAGTGAGACTCTGTCTCAAAAAAAAAAAAAAAAAAAGCTATCAAACAAGATAATATGATTAATCACTGTATTGATAGATCCATTCACCCAGTAAATACTTCTTAAGGCCTACAACATTCCAGGCATTGTTTGAGAGACAAAGGATAAGATTGTAAACAAAATAGAAAAGCTCTCATGGAGCTAAAAGGCAGTAAGGAGCAAACAAATATGATCATTTTACATATCGATAAGTGGAATGAAACAGAAGGATGGAGAAAGGTGGCAGCTTTAGATGGAGTAGATGCTGAAGAAGTGACATTTGAACTAGAATGGAAATGATGAGAAGGAGATCTCCATGAGAAGACCAGAAGGGAAGCCATCTAGGTAGTGGGAGTAGCAAGTGCAAAGGCCCTGTGGTAGTGGAACCAAGCTTGCAATTATAAACAAAAGGTGGCCATTGTAGCTAAGTGAGTAGAGAGCAAAGGTGATGGTGCAGAGGTGGATCAAAAGAATCCTTGTGAGCTATGATAAAGGGCAAAAATGTTATTATAAAAGCAAGAGAGAGCATTAGGAAGGTTCAATCATGTATTATTTAATGTGTTCCTTGTTTTTCACATTAATTTTTCTATGTTCCAAACCACTATTGCTCATTTCCTACATTCTTTCTACAAGCAACACAGCCATAGAACTGGTGAACTTAAACCCCTTTCACAACCAAAAGTTTTCACTTTGATTTTTGGGAGATTCTCCTTGGGAATGTATCTATGTTTCTATGTTTATTGATTAGAAAGTGGTTTTGCCTTAGGTAAAATTTACTGGAATGTATCTATTCCTCGAATATGATATTGGTTGCACAAATCTAATTATATTCTAGGCAGCATTTCTGCGGCCTTTCAAGATGATGGCTTTGTGTATTGGGCAGCCAGTTAAGTAAAGTAAATGTCTTCTGTTAGTATATCATTTTAAAGATATGTATCGATTTACACACTTTTATGACTATTGTAGTTATACTCTGGTATAAGGCAAACATCCAAGATGTTAATAAATAATCAAATGAAATTGGAGGTGCTATCAAATTCTATAAATAATAATAAACACAGGCTCAATATTAAAGACATGGTTAGTGCAAAATCACAAATGAACTCTATTAAGACTGTAACACACAGGTGAGAATAAAAGAAAACAAGGTAATTATGCAAAAAGGTAGAAGGTCTTTCTGCCTACATTTTAAAACCATGTTCTAAAAACATCAGAAAGCTGCTTCATGCTTAATAGAACGCACTCTTAACAGAAATGAGAAAAAGATTTCTCAGCTATCACTGAGATTCAATTAGAGAACACGCAGGAGAAAAGGAGAAGAAATAAAACCTAACCCCCAGCAAATACTGGAGATTCTTTATTCCTTTGTCAGCTCTATGATCTACCTCTTGGGGAGACACCCACAGTCATATATTCCAAAGGAGCCCAGAAAGCAGGTCCCCAAAATATATAAACATTTACCTGAAAGGAGTGATGTGACCAGGTAGGGGCATGTGTGTGTGTGCACGCGCATGTTTGTGTATGTGTGCACATGTGTTTACTTGTCAAAAGAATGAGCATGTTCAGAGCAGAAACTGCACATGCCCTCAGCATGCTGGGCCCGATCTCTAGCTAAGACTAAGAGGGGAGTGAGAAAAAAACCGTGTGTGCCAGACCTTGAGAGACTGAGAACCGACGCCAGTTAAAACACGTTGCCTGGGGAACCTACGAGGGACTAGTGTTATAACCAAATCCAAGGAGATCTGGCACCGTTAAGCACAAGGCAGGGCTATAGAAGGGGGAGGGGACCTCAGCACCCTTCCAGAGGCTGAGCACAATCAAGGATGGCACACATCATGGGACACAATGGGACTAGGGGTACAGGGCAACCTCTGTAGACCTACTGATTTTTTCTGTTGATTCCAATCTCTATAACACAGCAGTGCCTTTATGCATAGAGTGGTGACCTGTCTAGCAAGCATATTTCTCCAGACTCAAGAAGAGAAATGAGGACAAGTAGAGTCCATGGAGCAGCCTCTCCCACCCCATGCCCACTCCAGACCACCACGGAATCCAGGGCCTGACACTGGGAGCATCTCCCACATTGCCTCTGAGTGCTTGAAAGTCTGTCATTTCACATTTTGGATATTAATTTGTCTTCCAATAAAATACGAACAATTCCACCTACTTTATCTTGCCATCTTAAAGGAATGCAATGAAGTTGGGAAAAATAATTCTAGTGGCAGGATTTTGATTGGAAAGAAGGATATTTATAAATAGGATTTTATTAGAAAATATTTAAGGATTTGTTTATATTATCCCCTTGCTCCTGGTCCTTGCCATATTATTTATCTCCTGGCTAATGTTTATATATTCTTTTTGGACTTTTTAAATCTTTAAACAGAATTTCAAAGCTAAAATACTCAAACACAATCATCCTAAAGCAAATCTTTTTTTCTTGCCAAAAAACTTTCAAACTACCAAGAGGCAAAGTGTGATGTCTAAGGGTCTGGGGTTTGCATACTCACTCCATTCTTAAAGCTATCATCTTGGACAAGTTACATAAGCTCTCTATGACTCCACCCCTCATCTTAATTCAGTATTAACTGAGTTAATTCATGTAAAGTACTTAGAACTGAGTGTGATACAAAGTAAGCACACAGTAAATACCACTAACAATTCCCAAATAACCTCCACTCTCTATGTTTGACATCCTAGACCAAGGCTCTGCATGGCTTAGCCTGCCTCGCCCTCCCAGGCTTCTCCCACCCCATCCTTCCTCATGGACCACACTCCTCAGCAAAATTTCCTGATGACACATTCATCCCTCAACCGGATTAAAAGAAACATAGGATGCTAATTTACCAAACAATAATTAATTTTAAACAACTTTATGTTAAACATCTACAGTATTGAACACAATGCAAAAAATTATATATTTTTAAGATACAGGTGAGACTTAAATGTCACTTGCAGGTGGCAACATTTAGCTGTATCCCTAGATCCACCTGGGTTCTCTGGCCTCTGCAGTTGCAGATTTCTTGGGGTAAATGTGCCCTTTCTAGCTTCCATCATTCTCTCCTCCTAAAATACCTGTTCCCATACAATTTATGAAAATGATTCTCATCCTGCTCTAAGACTTCCTTCTCCAAACATTCTTCCTTGGCTCCCACAGCCACCGCTGAGCTCCCCCACTTGTGAATTCCCATCACGCTGTCTTTTCTCTCTCATGTCCTCACCCTAATATTTCAGATGCATACACTGTATCTCTTCCACCAGACAATAAGCTCTTTGGCAGGTACGTGGTGATATTATACCTCACAAGTTCCTCAAGCCAAGAAATGCTTCATTCCTCTTTTACATAATAAATCCAGTATGCCTCCTGGCCAGCAGGAGGTAACACCACGCACATGGAAGGACCCAGTACATCCTCTCCCGATAATTCTAATTTTATAGGGAAGAACAAATACACGTCAGTTCAAAATGTTTACAGATCATTTCTGTGTGTTGCCAACAGAAAACATTTCATTTCAAAGTGAAACTTCCCATTCCTACTTTCTATGCTTTAGAATAGTAACCAAGGAACCTAGCCCATACTTCAAACATGAAACTGAGCTAAAAATGGGGACCACCCTCTGACCTGATTTTTCCGGTAGTCCTGCTGAGAATGTCTCAGTACGCGGTAGCAGAGCCGCAGCATGTACTTGTAGGGAGCGTATCTTTGGTCCCCCAGATCTTCAAGTCTCAGCATTGAGCCTTCTCCTGCTTTCTCCTTAAAGGGAGCTTTGAGAATCCCAAATACCTATCAGGAACAAAAAGAACCACCTATTCTGATGAACGAAGGTGCGTGTTTTGCAACCTATTTTAATTTTTTTCCAAATAAGAACGCTGACTCAAAACACTTATGCAATATTTGAGTAGCATTAATGAAAAGGGGAAAAAATAAAAAGGATTTAGGATAGAGGACCAACACATCAAAGAACAGAAAAATACTGCTACAAGGGTTCCCCAAATAGGATGACAAAAACATTATTTAAATAAAATGCTTAATTTTGTTTAGAAATTCTATTTTATTAAAATAGGAAATATAAAGATAACCTGTCCCAAGTTACATGAACATATTGAGATGAATTAAAATATAGTTTGATTTCTATAGGCTTTATAGTTTCTGCTATTGCTTTCTATAACTTTTTAAAACCAAAATAATATGAAGAAAACATTTATTTTTTCATCTGAAACTGACATCAGAAAATTGCTTCCAAACATCTTTAGAAAAGAGTTTATTTAGCATTTTTGGTGCATAAAGTCGCGGCCAAGTCAATGAATGTATCAGTATTCAAATGTAACAAATAAGGAGCCACATGGGCAGCTGGTGGCACCCAGTGAGCCAGACTCTTGTAAGGTTAGCAGTTTGGAAGCATTTAAAAAGCACTGAAGAATATAACTCTTTCAGGCAGGAAGACAGCAGGTAGGATCACCTGGAGATGAGTCGGTAGGATGAGTAAACAGTCTGTGAAAGCACATGAGCATTAATAAAAGAAAGCAACATGGAAAGGAATTATCCTTAGGAGTTCATGAAATATGATATGAATTAAAGTTTCTTCAGTAATTCTGTATTTGCTAAACCTTGAACTTTATAATAGTGAAATAAAAGATTTGATGTATATTGTTTAAAATAATATTAATAAATTATTCAAGGTTTTAAAAGTCCTTAAAATCAAATGTTTTATATAAAAGAATTCCAAGAATAAAGACTTTGTACCATTAAATTTGCAACCTTTATTTTATTGAGGAAAATGTTTATGTTTTCAATCAGCTATAGATATTAACAAGGAGTCTACTAATTTGCTTTCCCAACTCGATAAGAACATGTGTACTAATAACACGATTTTTATGTTTTAAGTACTTTCCTTAAGTCCATACTTAACTAATGCAGAAACCCATTACTTCAAATAGCAATTAACAGAATAAAAAGAACACGTGAAAGTAGGCATGTCCATATGTGCCTATTATTTATTCTAGGAAGTGAATTAATTTACTGATGTGTCCTGAACAATTTCAAGGAGACATAATATAGGAGCAGCTCTACACTTTCAGAGACAAAATCTAGAATACTGTGTAGAGCACTTGTGAGCTGATGAATAGACTGCCCTACTTTCCTAGGGAAAAGAAGGAAAGAAGTAGGAAGCAGATGGAGACGGCAGTTTCCAAGTTCACCTGGAAAGTCTACCTACAAATTCTTCCAGCATTATTTTCTGGAGCTAGTCTGACCATGCAGGTTCCTTTAGAGGTCTATGGTAGGCTGCCTCAAGATGGCCCCAATATTCCTGCCTCCTGGTACTCACACCCTCATGGAATCCTCTCTGTTTGACGGAGGGTTGGATTTGTTAACCCAAGTCTAACAAATTGAACACAGGAGAATTGATGGCACGCTACTTCTACGATTAGGTTATAAAATGATGGTAGCTTCCACCTGAGTGCCTTCTCTGGTTCTCTCTTGGATCCCTCACTTCTAAGGAAAGCAAGCTGCCTTGCCAGAAGGCAGCTCTGTGAGAGGCCCACGGGGGTGAGCTGGGAAGCAGAGGCTCTCCCAGTTGAGCCTTGAGATGACTGCAGCCCCAGCCAACACCTTGACTGCAGCCTGGTAAAAGACCCTGAGCAAGAATTGCCCACCTGAGCCACTCCTAGACTCACAGGCCACAGAAACTGTGAGATACTAAGTGTCTGTTGTTTTTAGCCACTAAGTTTTGGAGTCATTTGTTACGTAGCAATAGATAACTAATACGAGGACTTTCCTGATACTGTAATTCAAAAAAGAAAATATGCAAATTTAATACACAAAAACACTCACCTGTGCCAATATGTTTTGTTCTCTCATTAATTTTTGACGTTCTCGGTTTGGCTTAGTGACAACCACATCCAGAACTTCTTGTCCGTTATTAGGCACATCAGCAACAAAGAAGATGAGGTCTTCCAACAACTTGGTTACAAATCTACCATGCAATGGAAAGGAAATGCTACTCTATGGTCTCCTTAATTTTGGAGAAAGTAATTTTATTAAATACTAAGAACTGAAACACTAGAAAACAAAGTATTTCATAACAAAAATTCTTTAATTGACAAAAAAATAATATCTAATGCAGCTATGGTTTACCTAAATTTTTACAAAGAATATCCCTTCTCCAGTTCCTCCAACTCCTACTCCTGTCTCCAGCTCTAATCAAGTAGTTTCAAAGACTATTATGAAATAAAGCCACATGAGCCCCAATGACAGAAGACTTGGTAGGATGACACCACCAGATGCTTTGCCATTTATGACCAGCAAAGCAAAACATTTCTGCTTAAGGGAGAACAGTTACACCTCCAAATTCCTAAATTTGAATCTTCTTTTAATTATTAACTCAAACCATGTTTCTTAATCCTCACCACATTTCAATTTAGCCAATGTAGAGAAAAACGTAAATGATCTGTGAATAGAAACCGAGTAAGCAATCCCGTGCTCTGAATTGTTATGAAAGTATTCAATGAGCTATAAAAATCACAGTATTCTAGAACCATACGACAATGTTCACTTTTAAATCATATTTTGGTTATTATTATAACTATTACTTGAATTTCAGTGGCATTTAGTACCTGAAGTGTCTTAAAACCCTTCCTCCCTCACTTTTTTCTTCCTCCCTCCTCTGCGGGCTCTTCATTTTCTACTTGTGTTGGTAGATTGAGGGAGGGGTCAGGGGTTCAAGTTATTACAAAAATGGGTAAACTGATTAGAAATCTGTACTGGAAGGGCTAAGGTATGCTTTTAAGTTATTACTGATGGTGAAGTTCAGCTTGTTAATTATTCAATAAATTTGAATTTTGGGGGGGAATAAGACAAAAACTGACCAACAAATATTTAAATTAGTTTTATTTGTATACTGCTAGCATAACCATTCACTGTTATTAGCATGGTCAATCATGACCACATCAATAAGAAAACCATAATTTAAGAGCTTCAACAATTCCAGAAAAGTGTGGGATGTATTCAACTGGAAAATATCTGGATCCTTTTAGCCAAGTTCAAGGATGAAAAAGGAAAGAAAGAAAGAAAGAAAACATCTTGATCCTCCCCTATCTCCAGATTTAACCTCCTGAAAGAGAATGCACTTTAATAGAGCCAAGTAGATACACCCATAATCAAGAATTTAGCTACCCAGAAAAATTTCAGCATATTTCCAAGGGTCATAAACTCCACTCCTGAATTCCAGGGATCCTGTGTTTTCTTCAGGTGTCCATTTTAAATTTCAACCCAATCTATTTCTTTCGGAAAATGTGTCTAACTGATAGGATCCACTGACATAGGTTTAATTTAATCTCTGAAAGCAATGACAGAAATGTAAAACATGTTTCCTGTGTATCAAAATGTGGCACGAACTTCTTTTGTAATTGTGACTTAATGTCTTCTAAATCATTCTGTTTTCTTAAAACAATTCTATCGAACTCAGGTTACTTCAGCAAACTGAAATTAAGTTGAACCCCCATTGCTATCTGCTCAACACAAGTCTAGTTTGAGCATAAATATTGTATTTTCTTTTTAAAATTATTAATAGTCTTTTTCTCTTGCTGTTTCAATAATCGTAATTAAATGTTTCCATATGTAAGAGGGGACAATTTTTTGAGCAATTACAGATCACTTTGCTTCAAAGTCTTCTAGATGCCCTGAAAACTGGTGATGATTAATGGAATGACGATGGCAAAAATTAACAATCTTGATTGACAATCACTGCACACCTTGCAGAGAGACCACCTACTCGCCGATGACGACACAATGGAAGCCAGGAAAGCCAACCTTCTGTTTTAACCTCTTGACAACCAGTATAAGAAAGATGGGAGGGAGAATATCAGAGCATAATTAAAACACCCTGAGGCACTTTTCTCCCATGAGAGGAATAAAGAAATATTAATAACTTCAACTTTTATAAGAAAAAATATAGAATTAAAATGCATGATAAGAACTTAATGATAATTGCTAAAGAATAGAAATACGACCTAAAACTTCTAAATCAGTAGAGGAAAAGGTAAAATGTGGGGAGGGGGAATATAAACTTTAATCAATCTAACAGAGATCAAGAAAGAAGTGAAAGGAAAAGAAAACAAGCTACACTAAAGAGAGAAAAACAAAAACAAAATAGGAATAAGTCCAAATACATTTATCAATGACAAGGTAATTAAACTTCCAAATTAAAATAAATGACCAGCCTGAGCAGGAGTGAGATCTTGTCTCTACAAAAAAATAGAAAAAATTAGCCAGGCATGGTGGCCCACACTTGTCATCCCAGCTACTCCAGAGGCTGAGGAAGAAGGATCACTTGAGCCTAGGAGTTTGAGGTTGCAGTGAGCTGTGATAAAGCCACGGCACTCTGGCCTGGGTGACAGAGTGAGACTCTGTCTAAAAAAAAAAAAAAAAAAATAGACTATCAGATTAGACTTTTTAAATCCTGCCTTCTGCTGCTCACAAGAGATAGAACTAAAGAAAATGACCAGGAAATCTGAACTAAAGGGATACTGAAAAAGCGGTATCAGTCAAATACTAAACAAAAGATAGCTGGTGCGGCCAGTGTAGCCACTGTAACATCTAGCAAATAAAATTTAAGGGAAAATGATGTTGCTCTAGGAAGCAACATCAGAAAGCCATCTGACCTGGTGATCACATATCAGATGACCCCTATTCTATTAATAGGTCCCAAGTTTCGATCATGGGGAATTAGAAGCACCCCTCAAAACCATAAGTTGCATAAAGACATGAGTACAGTCTGTGACCTTCACCACCTCATCAGCACCACATAGACCCAGTGCCTGGCACATACCAACAGTTTAATAATACTGAATCAATCACATCTCTGAACTCTAGATGCTTCAGAGGAACCCCTACACTTTTTGTGTATCCTCAGAGGTAAAACATGGTGCAGAAATGTTGGTTAAAGATTTCATGTGTCACTTCCTCAAGCTCTGAATAGCAGTTAACACCCCTCTATATTCCCTCCTCCCTCCCCCAGAACATATTCCTACTGGTCTCTGTTTTGTTGGTGTAGCTCTGTAGAATAAGATCTGAAAATTCCACTGAAAAATAACCAAGGTTGAGGATCTTAGAGCCTAACACGGGAGCTGTGACTTCAGAGTCTATTCCCAGGGTGGATGGAGGGAGGGAGAGACAGAGAGAGAGAGAGAGAGAGAGAGAGAGAGAGAGAGAGAGACGACGATGGGAACAACACCAGCATTCTGAGATAGATTTGCATTATTCTAACATCCTCCCTTGGACTTGGTATCATTCTTCCTGGTTTTGAGCAACAAAAGAGTATGTAATAATAACTTCATTCTCCGTGGGGAAAAAAGTCAGCATTATTAATTATTTTCAGAAAAAATTTTATATTGATTTCTAAAACTAAGAAATAATATAAATGTATTCAATTCTGCCAATAAGCTTGACAGTACTGACAGGCAGCTCTCAATGAATTTTGATGGGAGGTAGCTTTTTTGAAATTGCTAAATTAAGACCAATAATGGCAACTTCATATTTCTCAGGAAAAGCCTTCTCTTTTCTTTATTGTTTTTCACTCCAGAAAAGTAGGGAAAGCAGGGGAAATGAAAGTGCATGCTCTCTGGTCGGTCCTAGTCCATCACCTTCCTCGGGATCACCTTGAGAGGTTAAGATTCTCTCCTGCAGTAACCGAAGAAGGGTTCCAACCAGTGACAGTGGACCACCACCCATAATCTGAATCTTTATTTGTCCTTTCTTCAAGGATATCTCAGCTTAGCAAGGGAGACCAGAAAGATCAGAAAGTAACTGAAAAACTATTTTCAAGCCAAGCTACCATGGGAAAAGTAAATATTCCACCAGATTTTAATTTGACCATTTTCATTCCCTCACCATGATTGAGAGGAATCAAGTTCCCACTTCATTCAGAAGCAGATGTGCTGCTAGTGAGAATGTTCTAAATACTCCCAGTCATTCACTTGAAGTTTATTGCAAGAGTTGACAATTGACTCTTGACGATTTAAGAGCCATTTGAAAAAGTTACTAACCTCCTTTCATTCTGAGTTATTGTGCCATTTTCTAGCTTTTTGACTGTGGTCGCCAGCACTTTATTGGCATCATTGGCAAAGTCTAAGTCTCGGACCTCAGACAGAGGGACAGACACAATGGCAAATGCTTCTTTATCTTCCTTTGTTTGGCAGGTTCCAATCTGAAATGTGTTTTTCCGTAAGATTAGTTTTTTAAAATAACTATGCAATATCCTTGGAGGGCTAACACATCTAGTACTGTTTAACAAATACAAGACAAGAGTAGATAACCCAAACATAGTAATTCCACATGCATCGTCTACTACAAATGGATGTAGGGACACGGAGATTCCCCGTGCCCATTTCCTGGCTTGTTCCCAAAGCCCCACTGAAACATATCCTTTTCACACTTGCTCTGCCTCAGCCTCCACAGAGTAAATGCACTCCTGGAATCTTCTCCTCTTTCCACACACTCCTCCCACTTGTTTGGTGTCTATGTTGCATCCTCCTCTATCACAGCCCTGCTGCAGCCAACCCACTTAGTTCAGCTACCAAAGCAACCGGCAAACACATGCGCTTGATTAAATTAATTGCTACAATCTCTAAGACAGGTGAAGACAGATTTTAAGGAACATGTCACATAGCATTCCTACCCTAAATCCTATTCACATAGTATTTGGCTGAAAATTAAACCATCCTCAGTTAACATTTACCTTCAACATAACAGGCCTCTCTTCATCAGTGTCTATGGGGATACTAGTACTGGTTACCCACGTGTTGGTGCATAAATGCCTTAACCGAACATAAGAGTTCCTAAAAGCAAAACAATATAAAAACCAGATTATAAAAATTAGCATGCTTACATATTCATATATTTAACAGTTTCATACATGATAAGAACATAAAATATCTTAAAATTAGTAATTGACTCAAGATCCCTCTGGTTTAAGGAAAAATTCTGAATTATAGACTATTCCAAAGCATGTAGCATTAGTACCTAGGCCAGTGGTTCTCAAAGTGTGGTCCTTGGACCAGCAGCTTCAGCATCACCTGATAACTTACTAGAAATGCAAATTCTAAGATATCTTCCCCATTCACTAAACCAGGAACCGTGGGAGGAGCCCAAAATTGAGTCCTTTAACAGGTTCTCCAGCAGTTCTGATACATGCTAAACTAAGAACATGGATCAAGTAACCACTCAGTTAAAATGGCTGACAGTAGTCCTTTTTGTAGTTTAATTATCTGCACGTGAAAGGCTATACAGTCAATTCTCATTATTTGTGAATTCTGAACTTGTGAATTCTCCTACTCACTAAAATTTATCCATAACCCCAACTCAATGCTCATGGAGCTTTGGGGGTCATTCAAGGACATACACAGAATGCAAAAAATTGAGTCACCCAACAGACACATTTCCAAGCTGAGGTAAAATGAGGTGGCACTCTGCCTTCTTGCTTCAGCTCTCATACTGTACATATATCCTTTTTGTGGCGTTAGTGTCATGTTTTTTCATATTTGGGTGCTTTTTGTTGATGACTTGGATGTTTAAAATGGCCCCCAAGTGTAGAGCTGAAGTGCTGTACAGTGTTCCTTAGCACAAGAAGGCTGTGATGTGCCTCACAGAGAAAATACTTGTGCTAGAGAAGCTTTGTTCAGGCATGAACTACGGTGCTGTTGACCATGAGTTCAATACTAATGAATCAACAATGTATATTAAATAGAGTGTCTTTAAATGGAAACACACATAAAACAAGGTTATGTACTGATTGACAAAAATGCTGTCACCAGAAGCTTGCAGGAACCTAACCTTGTATTTCCCTGTTCAGTACTTGCTAACTCTACATACCATGAATAACAAAAAATGACTACATATGAACTGTGAGAATGTACCTGAGAAAGGACACCTAGAACTTGATCCAACTCAAATATTACCATTTTTTAATAAATCTTTTGTTATTATCTTTTTTTAACAGATATGCATATAGTGTCTATGAAAAGAAAAGCACATTAAGTACTTTTTCTTCATGGTGCTTAGAGTTCAGTATAAAGATAAAACATTCGTATGTGATATAGCATAAAGTAGAAAGCATTAGGGTCAATAAAAGAAAACCAAATAAAATGCCAAATGCCTCAGGGAAAGAGATTCACTCAGAGACATGGTTCTGCTCCTTCATAAAAGCAGAAAAAAATAGAGCTTTTTAAAGATTCCCAGGCGTCCCAACATGCAGCCAAGGTTGGGAACCACTGCTCTAAGTCCTTGAAACTTAAAGTCTAATCCACAAACCAGCAGCATCAGCATTACCTGAGGACTCATTATAAATGCAGGTTCTCAAGTCCCCTATTCTAGACCAAGTGTATCAGAAGCTGCATTGTCATCAGATCCCCAAGTGATTCAGGATACAATAAAGTTTAAGAAGCATGAACTATGGAGTTTAAAGTCCGACAAATGTTGAACTCCACGTTGGAATCACCCAGGAAATGAACGCTTTAAAAAAAAATAAAGCCTGCGTCCCACCTCTGACACCCTGATTTCACTGGTCTCAGTGTGGCTACAGCATGGAGAGGTGTCACCACTGTCCAGGTGATTCTCATTTACAGCCAACTTGAGAGGCACTGTTCTACCTCAGCCTCTAGTTCCTGATCTGGAAGGGTTACTGCCAGAATCAAATAAGATAATATTTATAAAGAATTTGACACGAGGCTTAGCACACAGAAAGCACTCAAGGGTTATACTGTAATAGTAGTTATTATGTATTAATTAATGGTTAGCTGTAATACAATTAACAACAAATGAATACACATTAATACAAAATTCTATACTATATAGAATAGGGCTTCAATAGTTCTGCATAACGGATTAATGCCCCCACATAAAGCAACGCTCAGGGGCCTTGCCATGGGTCTACACACTTTATAGTGAGATCCTTTTACCATTTCCTTAAGCACACTCATATAGAGTTCAAGAAGGACTCCATTTTTGCTGACTTAAATCTAAAATGAGTAAAGTCATAGAAAGGATTAAGATCCCAATTCTGGGAAGAGAAGGTCAGAGAGTCCCTGGATCAGGTAACACCTTCAGAGGGTATCTCTTTACAGGCTTATGTTGGTAGAACAGGGAAGAGGGAGAGATGGACTCACATAAGGTCGAGATTTAGCAATATTTCTCATGAATGAGAACAGCTGTGAAACGCCCTGGGAAGCTCAACCAGCGGGTTTCTGGAACCGCGTTAGTACAGCAACTTTTTATCCTCCCTGAAGGGAACCCACACAGTGAAGTCTGCATTTTTATGTATGTACCTTTAATCTAACCTGCCTGAGGCCAAGTACAACACTGCTCCAACAAGGCCAACTAAGAACCAGCCCACTAGACCTAGTAATATGGGAAGGGACTCCTTGATGCATCTGGAGAGTGCATCACAGTGCTACTGTCAGAAGATAGACAGTTATAGGCAAAAGAGTTTAACTAAAATAGTCAAATTCAAATAAAAGAACGTAAGATATTCTCTTACATTAAGTTCTGGCTACCTCATTACCATTCCCATACCCCCTCACTCACCTAGGTCCAACTGCACTGGCCTCCTTGCTGGCCCTTGATTAAAAGCACCTAGTAAATTTCAGTATTTTTCCATTTTGTGTTCCTCCTGCTTAAAACACTCTTTACAGATAAAGAAGACTTGATCCCTCAATTCATTCAAATCTTTTCTCAAACGTCCTAACTCAGGCCACCTCTGAACAATCTTACCTAATGGAACTTTCCATACCCTGCCATTTTTCTTCAAAGCATTTTTATGACCTGACCTTATATTTTATGTTTATTGGTTTGTTTACCGCCTGCCTCCCCCATTTGAAAGCATATAACCAGTTTGTTCACTGTTGTCTTCCCAATGCCACAGACAACGCCTGGAATGTCATCGACGTTCATTGAGTATTTGTTGACTGAACGACTACATAAACGAACAGATGGATGGACGAATGAATGAAATGGGGAATTTGACCTAATAAAAATAAATGACGAAAGTATAAATAGAAACGCTTTTAGATTATTTTCCATTCATTTTAATAACCAAAGGCTATACAAGTTATGAGAATGAATGATTCCTATAAATTTTTCAGAGTTTCTTTGGTCTTACGCATTTTAATTATTTATAAAAATAAAACAAACTATGTTAATCTACTCCCAAAAGAGGCAAAATGTTTCACACACTTGTTCTTCACTGACAATGCTTGCTCCCTTGATATCACAAAAATTACATTAACATTATGAGTTTCATTCCTTACCTACTGGTATAATTATTCAAAGAAACACCTTTTAACCGTATTTTTTTTTTTACCTTGGAACCAGGCAGTCAGCTCTCTGAAGAGTTGTGGCATCCAGCTCAAAAAGGGATGCAATGTCATTTCCATGTGGGACAGAGACCAAAGTGTACATGATCTTCTCCCCTGCCTGGCGTTTTTTCTTTGAAGTTGGAAGGTCTCCATCTCTCTGTTGAGGAGGTACAAAGTTATTTACTTTTGTCAGGTTTGATAATAAACTCTCCAATTAATCAGAAGATAAGGTTTAACTCCACATGTTACTACAATACTTCACTGGATTACCGAGGTGTCTATTTCACATTATCCAGAAAGAGGAGCTCAGGCCTGGCAGCATTTGAGGTAATTACTGTCAACAGTGATAAGCTGCACACTCCCAGGGCAGGGAGGTTTGATCTGCACATGTCATCAAGGCTAACAGTCACAATAGTTAGGGACCCTCCTCTTGTTCCCTTAAACCTATTCACAAAGTCATAGTTTTGATCATTCCACATTTAAAACAAACACAGAAGAAATAGTATGTTGAATCCTCTGGATTGCAAAAATTAAAGAGCAAGCATGGCGGTGTTTGGGAATTCATGCCTAACTCCCAAAACATAAACTGGGCATTAACTTGGAGAGGAGAGTCATCTGCAACGTTCCCATTCAGTTCATCAGCTTGTTCTGTGAGATCCAAGAACATACTAAAATTGCATTAAAAAATGAGATAAAAGGAGATCACACACGGAAGCCTTCCTGATGATGTGAAATTTGGTCAATATTTCCAGCACACCCTGCCATTTTAAACAGGCAACAACACAAGATTAACAGTTATGTATTTTTACTTGAACTCCCCAAAGTTCCAATGCCCCATGGAAGAACTGGGTGCATAAGAAACCAAAATGCAATATAGCAAATGCAATATAAGCTTGGTAATTAAGCAGATGCATAAAGTTACTTATACGTATTTATTAAAGCAATTGAAATTTCAAAATGAGTGAGAAAGAGAGAGAGACAGACAGACAGACTGTCATTATCCCATCATGGGAAGATGCATGAAACTTAGGGAAAAGAGGGATGCTCAAAAGGGAAACACAAGCAGTCTACATCCATCAACAAGCATTTATTTAATGGCTGCTGTGAAAACAAGATACTACACTTGATCATTCAAAACATTCACTTGGAGTCCCATTGCCTCCTTCACTCCAAGATCGTGAATATCATTTTCCTTAAGTCAGAAAACCGTTCAGTTTCATTTCTAGTTTCTTCATATATGGTGCACAAATCGGTGGCACCACTGAACTGTGAATGGGCAGGGGTTCCTCAACAGGAGCAGGAGTGTGATCTGCTAAATCCCACATGGCCCAGCATCACCTGGTAGCACTTGTCATGTTTGATTTTCACGTCTTCCACAGAGAGACCAAACTCAGAGTTAAACGAAAGCAGGGGTCCAGCAGCAAATTCTCCCCAAGTGGTTTGACCCCATAACAGTTGTTTCTAATTTGTAAATATTAACTCTGTTCACTGATCAGAAAAAGGCATACTTAAAATACTACGCATTATAAGAGAGGGTGGGTATGTAGGGAAGTAGAAAATGCAGAAACAGTAAGCAAACTATACATCTGAAACGACACAAAGCTTCTCATGATACCAAAGCTATTCCCTTGGTTGCTCTCACGAATCTCACAACTAAAATTTGAGAGAAAGAAAGCTAAGCATTCTCATTTCCACTAAACAAAGAGATGAGTGCAGTCACCTATAAGAGATGACAGATGAGGGGAGGAAGACAGGGAAGAGAGGGGGAGAAACAGAGGAGGAAGAAGTGGAAGGGGAGAGAAGGAAGAGAAGGAGAGGAGGCGGGGAGAAGGGAGGGAAGTGGAAGGAGGAGCAGAGAGTGGTGGTGGTGAACGCTCAACCCCAAATTCAACTGGCCAGGGCCTCAATCCAAGCCAAATAAAGCAAGAGGCCTGGAGCCCTTAGACACTGAAGGAGTCGCTCTTCAAAGGGAAGATACGAACTCATGGCTAAGAACCTTCCTCAAGTCTTCTGAAAAAATTCTGTTGGGTCATGGCTCATGAGACCCACTTTCACAGTGATTTGCATTAAAGACAAGGAAGTTGGGGAATTAAAGACAAACTCTATGAGGGCCCCAAACACCCTCTCATCCTGCAAGAAGAAAGTATAAATATCTTTAAATAATCCAATAATAAGAGTAGTCTGTCCAGGCAGATGAGTTGGAGGAGATGGCTGCCTGGGTGGCCTAATAGCTTAGGATGGTAGAATCTCAAGCTTGGAAAGGGATTTTAGAGATTACTTGTGGGCTGAAAAGACTTCTTCCCAAATAAATCTATGTCAGCAACTAATCAAGTGAAATTCTATTACTTGAAATTTATTCCTCGGTTTTTAATTATTCCTTATAGAAATTTAGGCAGCCCTTTGTACAGTTTTGCTTATTTCCTGCATTTCAACTCTCACAATGGATTGGGAGGAAGATCCCAAAGGGAAGAGAACTAGTTGGAATGGAAAGGTAGAACAGGGAAGGCAGAACAAAAGGGGAAAGGGAGTATGGTACACTAGAAGAAAAACAAAAGTGTGCAAGAAAAATGGCCTTTGTTCCAATGTTACTGCAAGTTTTTTTTATCCGCAGGAAAAAAAACAACGTCCAAAATACGTGTGGCCTAGTAAGAACTATAAGTTAGATATTACTATCCCATTTTACAGGTAAGCAAACTGAAGCTCTAGAGGTCAAGTTTACAGAATTATCACGTGGTAGAACTAAAAAGCAAATCCAACTGCAGCTGATTCCATAGTACTAACTCTTAACTACAGGGTGTCCCAAAAGTCTCCATACAAAGGAAAAAAATTTGTAAAATTTTGTAATGAATATTTCATAAATAATGGTACATTTAGTTACAAGTTCCCATTTTCCCTATGTATGGCAACTTTTGGGACACCCTGTATTATACTATAGGGAGACCATTACAATCAAGAAGGTTTCCCAGAAAACCATCAGCTAACCACCTGGAAAAGATAAACATAACTTACTCTACATAGTTGTCTTTTTTGCTCCACTTTTGTGACTGTCTATTGCTGGGCATTTTTTTTTTTTAATAAAATATTGGCCAGGCACAGTGGCTCATACCTGAATTCCACCACTTTGGGAGGCCCAGGCAGGAGGGCTGCTTGAGGCCAAGAGTTTAAGACCAGCCTGGGCAACATAGTGAGATCCCATCTCTACAAAAAATAAAAACATTAGCCAGGTGTAGTGGTACATGCCTGTAGCCCCAGCTACTTGGAAGGCTGAGGCAGGAGGATCACTTGAGCCCAGAGATTCAAGGTTGCAGTGAGCTGTGATTATGCCACTGCACTCTATCCTGGGCAACAGAATGAGACCTCATCTCTTAAATAAAAATTAAAAAAAAAAATCAAGATACCAAGAAAGCCCAGGATAAGATGGCTTCATAACTGAATTATATCAAACATTCAAAGAATACCAATACTTCTTAAACTCTTCCCAAAAAATAGTAGAGAGAATACTACCAAAGTCATTTTATGAGGCCAGTATCACCCTAATACCAAAGCCAGACAAAGACACTACAAGAAAAGAAAACTATAGGCCAATATCTCTGATAAATACAGATGCAAAAATTCCCAGTAAAATACTAGCAAACCAAATTCAACAGCACATCAAAAAGTTTATACACCATGGCCAAGTAGGATTTATCCCTGGGATGCAAGGTTGGTTTCACCATATGCAAAACAACCAATGTGATATTAACAGAATGAAAAATAAAAACTATATGATCATCTCAATAGATGAAGAAAAAGTATTTCACAAAGTTCAACATCATTTCATAATAAAAATTCTCAACAAAGTAGGTATAAAAGGAAATTTCCTTAACCTAATAAAGGCCATTTATGAAAAGCCTACAGCTGATATCAGAATTAATGGGAAAAAAACATGAATGCTTTTCCTCTAAGGTCTGGTACAAGGCAAGACTTCCCACTCTCACCATTTCTATTTAACACAGTACCAGAATTATTAGCAAAAGTAATCAGACAAGAAAAAGAAATAAAAGGCACTCAAATTAGAAAGGAAGATGTAAAATTATCCCTGCTTACAGATGACATGATCCTATATGTAAAAAAACTCTAAAGAGCCCACTAAAAACTGTTAGAATTAATAAATGAACTCAGTAAAGTTACAGGATACAAAATTAGCAAAGATCAGTCAAATTTCTTTGCACCAATAACAACCTATCTGAAAAAGAAATCAAGAAAACAGTTCTATTCACAATATCTCTAACAAACAAACAAAAAAACTCCAAACACACAGAAACAAAGAGAACAGAGAATAGAACGGCAGACTGGTGATTACCACAGGCAGAGGGAATGGAGAAATGGAGCAAAGGATACAAAGTTACAGTTATATAGGATGAATAAAACTAGAGATCTAATGTACAGCATGAGGACTATATAGTTAATAATATTGTGTTGTACACTGGAAATTTGCTAAGAGAGTAGATTTCAGGTACTTTTACCACAAAAACAACAGGTAACCATGTGAGATGAGGGATATGTTAATTTGCTTGACTTTTAGTAATCATTTTACTATGAAAACATCCTGTTGTACACCTTAAATATATGTAATAAAAAAGGAAAGAAAGAGAGAAGGAAGGAGGAAAGTGGTGAGGGAAGGAAGGAAGGAAAGAAGAAAGAAAGGAAGGAAGGAAGGAAGGGAGTCAAAAGTGTGTTGTTTCACTGATCTACACCATGAAGCTCAAAATGAAAATCCAGGTGTTAAACTAAGATATGAATGGCAAACAAGCAGTTTCCCCTGGAGGCTCTGAAATCTAATGGTGACAAAGAAACAATAAGGCTCAAGAAAGCCTGAACGAGGTCTATGCATCCTCTTTTACAGAACCCAGTAGAATACCATGTACGAGTAGAAATTCCTTCTCAAGGTTAAAAACTGTAGTGACATCTGATATGGAAGATGGTAATGATTATGATGAAGAGGGGAGACAAAGAGGAGAAAGAAGGAGGTTTAAGAAGGGGAAGTAATAATTCTAAAAGAAAGAAAAAAAAAGGAAGTTTGTTTTTAATTATATCCTCAGTAACATGAAAACTTGGGGAGAAACAGACCAGGAGAATTACAGTCATAAAGAAATATTATAAAAGAGCTTTCTTTTCCTGAATTTTGCAATGCTATTATAGCCAAGAGAAAGAACCACCAACACACTAGGGTTGTCAATACGCAAGAGAAGACTGCCTCAAAATGTAAGAACACAGAAGTTATGAATGAGACCATTCAGTTGTAGAAATATCCCAAAGGATTTTTGTAATTATGTAGACAATGGGATTTGGGCACAAGTGGCTTAAGTGGAATACTGGAAAGGCTTAAACTATGATATTAACTAAGGAAAATAAGTTGGTATCAATTATATTGAAAAATGAAGAAAGGCTTTATTAACAGGAGATCAGCATCCAACCTAAATAAATGGAGAGTCATTGAGCAAGAATTTAAGTTTCTCTCACCATTGTCTAGTGTAGACACGATGAATGAGTATGTCAGTCTTTGTGGACAAATACTATAACCCTAAAAGAAATATGTGTCATCTAATTTCCTGACCCTCCTGCACACCAATCTTCTAACTATAATTTGGCTTTTGATATAGATTTTCCCTCAAGGAAAATGTACTAACTGACCCAACTATTTAGATCTACTCAGCAACTGAAAGTGGGCACTGCAGTTTATACATTAGTCCTTTGTAACTTCTTTTAGCAGGAGTCAATCCTCCTGCATTCGCTCCTCTTTCGGAATGCTAATGAAACGAATTTTCTAGACTTAGATCAGATCTAG
>CAUYRT010087962.1:0-37785 GCA_963574885.1 Lepilemur ruficaudatus | reverse complement strand
GAAAAAATTAGGCAGTCAACTAAAAATGAAACAAAAAATTAGCTGGGCGTGGTGGCTCCTGCCTGTAGTCCCAACTACTCGGGAGGCTGAGGCAGGAGGATCACTTAAGTCCAGGAGTTTGAGGTTGCTGTGAGCTAGGCTGACATCACAGCACTCACTCTAGCCCGGGCAACAAAGCGAGACTCTGTCTCAAAAAAAAAAAAAAAAAAAAAAAAACTGGATAGATGGGTTCCACATGAATTAAATGAGCGACAGAAGAGAAATTGTCTCGAAGTTTGTCTTTCTTTGCTGTCATGACATAAAGGCGAACCATTTCTATACTGTATTGTGATGTGTGATGAAAAATGGATTTATTTTCACAATCACAAGTGTTTAGGGCAATAGTTGGATAAAGATGAAGTGCCGAAACACAGCCCAAAACCGAATACTCATCAGAAAAAGCTAATGATGTGTATTTGGTGGTCCAGTGCTGGTATTATCCACTACAGCTTCATGAAACCTGGTCAATCAATTACAGCAGATGTCTACGGCAACCAGTTGGATGAAATGATGAGGATGCTTGTGATTAAGCAGCAGAGATTGGTCAATAGAGACAGGCCAATCCTCTTGCAAGATAACACGCGACCACATGTCACACAAACAATGCTGCTCAAACTTGGAAACTCTCTGTCATCCACCATGTTCACCAGACCTTGCACCAACTGACTACCACTTCTTCCAGGCTTTGGACCACTTCTTGCAAGGAAAAATAGTGAATTCCCAATAAGCTGTGGAAAATGCCTTTCGCAATTTCATGGCCACTCGCTCTCCAGGCTTCTTTGCTGCTGGCATAAAGAAACTACTGTTAAGATGGCAAAACTGTGTCGATAGCTTAGGTGCATACTTTGATTCATTGTACTGCTTCTTGCTTGACATATAACAAACTACACTTTTGATTTGAGATTGGGCATTTCATATTTAATGATCTAATAACTACATTTCAAAGAGAAGGGCAAAATAAAGGTATTTTCAGGCAAACTAAAATGGAGAGAGTATGCAATCAATATATCCTCACTAAAAAGCACATTAAAGAACATCCTTGATAAAGAAGAAAGCAGAAAATCTGAAATTCGAAAGCAATGTTGAGAAAAAATTGGTGAACATGTGGAATAATTTAATCTAAATAAACATTAAATACATGAAACAACAAAACTGATGTAGAAATTTTACTATATACAAAGATGAAAATAAAGCCATAGAAAATAAGAGCATGTAAATGGGAAGGGATTAATTTCTGTCTTTGTGCTTAACTTATGTGCATGCTCTATCTCTTATGTTTTGTCTCCTGTGTTCTGGAGTCTTTTTTCACAACTTCTTTGTCTCCACCTCCATGTAGCATTCCTCAAAGTTTTGTTTGCAACTCTGTTCTTATCTCATTCTGCACATTGTCCCTCAGATATCTTACCATCCTCCCAAATCCAAATAGCTCCTTGTTCCCTGTAGCTCCCAACTGAGATTTCCAGCTCTGTCTCTGACCACAATTTTAGTTCAAGATTAACAGGTGCCTGTTGGCCATTTCCTCAGCCATTATATCAAAGGGGGAACATTTCAAATCACAGACATAATGTGTCCTCCCCACATACATTTTTCCTTCTCATTTCCAGGCTTCTGCGTGCATTGTAACAATTTTCATATTTATTGGGTTTGGAAATATTATCAGTGAGGCTTTGACTCTCTACCATCCAAATTCTGCATTCACAAATTTCTGGTAATTCATGACACTGCCTGGCACTTCACTTTTCATTCTTCGGACAGGACAATAACAGTAATATGCAAACTCAACTCATACTTCCTCCCCATACCTTACCCACCCTCGCCTCTGCTTCAAGCCATCCTACTCAGCACTAACAGAGTATAAGGCTAAACCACTGCTTGGATCATGCCAGCATGCTATTATATTAGAAAAGTATCAAAGGCTGAAAACTGTCTATGGATTAAAGTCTAAGCTTCTTGTTCTGGCATTTACATTCCTTCACCCTTCAGCCTCGCTTACGTCAAAGCAATGCCCTCAGGAGAAGGATTTCATTGAAGTGGACCGTGCAAAGGGCCCACGGCACTGGCTTGCCAATCCCAAACTCGCCACAGATGTGGCTCCAGCAGAAAGTAGTGAAGTAGAGCAGGCTTTGGGTTTCTTACCTGGTATCCGTGGGCCCCAAAAAGTCCCCTGTAGAGAATTTAGGGTATTGGGGAAGGCTAAAGAATTGGATGGAAAAAAATGACATTTGTGTTTTCACTAAATTCTGACCGAAATGTGTCATTTCCTTCAGATATGCATGTGGGTGATCCATCTGAAGAGTGGTAAGTACCTATGGCTATGTCACCAGTAAACATTCCAGCTATTTTTAAATCACATAAAAGTAGTGTCACATATCTTGAAATGTGCATTACTGCTTCAAAATCATAGAAATTATGAGACTTCTCACTGTATTTTGTTGTTCAATGTGTTAATGAGTGCATGTATTTTTACATCATAAATGCATTTTATTTTTATTTTGATAGCACTATTTCAAAATTATTGGCTTCTATTGCTATGTTATGTATCTTTATATAAAAATAGTTTGTGTTCTGATATACGTATATTTTTAGACTGCGAAAGGAGTCTGTGTCAGAAAATAGGTTCCAAACTGCTACACCAGTGGTCCTCAACCTTTTTGGCACAAGGGACTAGTTTCATGGAAGACAAGTTTTCCATGGACTAGGAGGGGGTGGGTTTTGGGATGATTCAAGTGCATTATATTTATTGTGCAGTGAAACCTCTCTGCTAATGATAATCTGTATGTGCAGCTGCTCCCCAGCACTAGCATCACCACCTCAACTCCACCTCAGATCATCACCCATTAGATTCTCATAACGAGTGCGCAGCCTAGATCCCTCACATGCACAGTTTACAGTAGTGTTCTTGCTCCTATGAGAATCTAATGCCACCACTGATATAACAAGAAGTAGAGCTCAGGCAGTGATGTGAGCGATGGGGAACAGCTGTAAATACAGATGAAGCTTTGCCTGCTCACCCACCGCTCACCTCCTGCTGTGTGGCCTGGTTGGTATCAGACCACAGACAGGTACCAGTCCACAGCCCGGTGGTTGGGGACCACAGTGTTACACTGTACCCAGTGTGATCTGGAAGTAGGTAATTGATAACACAGGAACGTGGTTCTGGAGGTATTCTTACAAGTTTAGAGGCTTATCTGCTTGTTGTTATTAAACTTTTCTTTTCAAGGTATATTATACCCTTATAGTAGCAACTGGAGGGCATGAAGTTTATTAGTGAGGCATCCTCACATGGAATTCAAAACTGTCATGCCATAGGCACACACTTCAAACATATGGATTGTACATAAATGATCAAAGAGCAACTAGAGCAAATTATTAGAAAAAATGGTGTATAGGTTATAACACATTATACAATTTTTAATTCTTACATATACATGTTAATTTTCTTTTTTTATCCCTTCTCTTGAGTTTTTATTTTTTTTTACACATGCTTAACATTGAGCTTTATTTTTTTTTACATGTTAATTTTCTTAATACCACATTAGGAGTAGGTTGTTTCTGTATTAAGAACATTCATGTTTTGTAGCCATCTCTAAATTATGTTTATGAATCATGTTCTTAGAATCAAAATAAATTTTAGGATTGCTGTTACTAAAGTACAAGTTAACCACTTAGGCTTAATTATCTTCACCTAAAAATGTCCTCTGCAAAACAAACTTCATCCTAAGATGAATGGAAATGAATTTGCATATTTTACTACTTCAAGTAGGCTACAGGTCATAGTACTGCATTTTTGCAGTCTGTTACACCAATCCTGTAATAATGGACAGTAAAATTATCTTTTCAAATTATAATTTGTATCCAGACCAGATAGGTCACTTTATGCTTGTTAAGGAAAGAATCTTAAGTTTCACCATGTGTTTTGGTTTCATTTTTTTAAATAAGCCTCTGGTGTACCATCATGTATTAAAGTACAATATCATTAACATATTATTTCTGCCATGGCCTTAAGAAAAATAGACTTCATGCATAGCCTTTTTGCTTGCCTTTTGGCTTCTTTCTGTCATTAAGATAATGCTATATTTGTGAAATTAGAGTCTATGTTTTCACTTCTGCATCACCTTAATTCAATCCTTTTTTCATTTTCTGAAATGTGTTGGCAAAAAAGGCAATGTTGGTCTCAAAATTTAACTGAGTTTTTTATCCCTCTTATTCTTTCCCTATTTAAGTTAATGATATCAGCTTCTTTAGGGTTGCTCAGTACCATTACCATTTTTGCCTCTTTTTTCTTCTTCATTTCCCCATACCCAAACATCATCAAATGTACCTGTGATGGATATTGCCAGGCACTAGGCAGGAATTATTCCTCCAGCTGCTGGTATCCTGTGGAAAGATGGCATTCAACTGTCAGCCTTCTCCCAATGTTTCCTCAGCTGAAGAACACTGCCTCTCCCATGATCATGCCTCTTTCCAAGGCTAATCAACTTCCAAGGGCTGACCAACACGGATATAAAGGCCTGACCCATTTGCCCTAACTCAAGATAATTGTGAAGGATCTTCTCAGCTGTAGTGTTCCCCATGGTGTCGACTGAGATCTTTTGTGGGACCTGCATCACAGCTCAACGTCTTCCTTTCCCCAGTTGTATTTCACCTCTCTCCCCACAACACACACGCTAGTTGATACCAATAGAGTTCCTAACAAACGTCTTTGTTGCTTAACTCCATCTTCAAGACTTCTTCCTAGGAAACACAACCTGTGACAGCACTGTTTTTCCTCTTTCATTTTTCTTGAAACTTCCCTCCTATTTCTTATTGGCCAAATTCAGTCTACCACTAACTTTCATTTCAAATGGCCATTCTTAACTTTTATTCCATGCCAAGTGGGCTTTAAAATAAGTATTCCTCCTACAGACACATATGGATTTTGACTGGAGCTCACTGAGGGTGCAAATTTCAATGTAATACTTTCCTTAAAAATTTCTCCTACCTATCCATATGCTCTGATACCCACTAAAGCATATACTGTTCCCAGCCTATACCCCCTCTATAGATGATTCCCATACATACTAATATCTTCTGCTTGCATCTCTCTGCCTAAAGCCATTCTCTGTCATGGGAGTATACTTCTGTTTATATCAGAAATATCTGGGAGATAATATCCAAGATGTCCCTCAAATAATGAGCTATGGGAGATAGTGAATGTTTTTACTATCTATAACCAAGTTTCTTCATCCTACAGAGTGACATTTCTGGGGTGTATTCTACATATTCTCTAAGAAGGGACTAAGCTAGTTACCTAAGATTTAAATGGTAATCTGTTTATAATTCTATTTTATATTGGTTTTCACTCCACAGTGTCTTACTTACTCACTTCAGAATGTTTTCTAAGATTATTTTCCAAATAAACTATTTGCACTAAAATTCTTAAGTCAAGGTCTGCTTTCTGGGGAACCCAAATTAAGGTGCTTACATTGATAACTGATGATCTAGAACATGGGTCAACAGGCCTACATGCCAAGTCTGGCCTGCCACTTTTTTTTTTAATCAAGTTCTTTTGGAACAGGACCACTCACATTAATTAAGATATCATCTACAGCTGCTTTCACACATTATACCAGCACAGTTCAGTAGTTGCAACATAGACCATATGGCCCGCAAGCATAAAATATTTACTATTTGGACCTTCACAAAACAAGTTATTGTTACCTAATCTAAATTATTGCCAAAAGAACCTAAATTATCTCCCAGATGTAACCACCCTATCTCTCCTGCCCATCTGTTTTGTATACACCTCCAGATTTTTTTTTTTTTTAACTCTGTTGATCCATGCCTTTTGCCTCCTCAGAAACAGTCAATGGCTCCCATTTGCAAAGAAGTAATACAAAACTCTGCCCTGCAAAGTCTGCTTGCATTTCTGTGTCACTCTGCATTCCCTAGCGCACATGCACACACACACACACACACACACACACACACACACACACACACATACTCCGAACTCACCCATCTCTTCATTATTTACAGAAACTGTCTTCTCTGTATTTTCAATAAACTTGTTTCCTCTGCTGAAGTGCCCTCTCCACCCATAATGACTTATAAATCCCTGCTCATAATTTAAGGTCCAGATACAACCCAAGATCTTCTAGGAAACTCTCTCAGACCCCCATTGTCGGCATTAATCTCTTTCCACCATGCTCCTGTGTTTATATTTTTGGCATATCATAGTATACCTTGCATTGAGATGATTTATGGATCTCTATTTCCACAACCTGATATGAATTCTAAAAAGGAAGGATCCATATCATATCCATCTTGTATCCAACAGTAATATTAAACATAATTAACATATATTAGAGTTCTTCCTCATCAGAAAGGGCACCTGATCAAGGTCCTGAGGTTTCTTAATATGTTAACCTTTTATTCGCTACTGGATTGTTGGGGGGGTCCAGAGGACCTGGGGGAGAGCTGTAGTGACTAGACTGCCAAAGGTTACTCTATAGTAAAAACAACTATTACAATATTTTAACAAGTAGAGCATAAATGGTTGAATGACAGCCTTGTTCATAAGTTCTATGCTTTTCAAGGTTTTTCTCATTATAGGCCCTCAGTAAATATTTGTTGTATACCTAACAACCAAACTGAAAATGAACATATTTTTTAAATACCACACACACTCATATATACATATGCACATACACATAATACACACGTGCAAATGCTGATACACATCTTTGACCAGCACGAATAGGGAAAATTTTATATATGAGTGAAAATTATAGTCCAGTTTTCCTTATTATTTCAAATTAGTTAAGAGCTGTTCAAAAACAATTACACTCACAGTGTTTAAAAACATTGCACAAGTCTTCCAATAGTAATATCAATAAAAATGAAATTAGCCTTTCCTTGACTAGCTCAGTTCAATTTTTTCTACAGCATAATGGCAACATTAATTCAACTCTAAGGCACAACTCTGAACGGGAGTATCATGATCATGTCTTGCAAAAATTTTTCAAAATAGTAAGGTTTGCAAAACCTCTTATGTAGCCAGCAACATTTACTTTAATCTACCCTTACTTTGCAATGCATCCTGACTTGCCCTAAATTTCTTCTAAAATCTTCCATGCAAATATGTTAAAAGAGTGCATATTCACTTATTGTAAACATGTCTTGAAATGTATGGTCTCATAATTTCTGAGGAGAACAATAAAAAAGGTTATATAAAGGATAAGCTTATAAAATCTATTTAATTCTTCTTCTGTTTCAATAACTCCTGAAAAAGCTCCTGATCCAGGAGATTTTTTTCAAGGTTGTCATAAACGTTCCTAATCCAACACTGCTCCACAGTCCATGGTGCCTGTTATGTTCATTTTCATAAATAACAACAGGATACTGAGATTCATTATGTTTTGTCTAAAATTAATCATGCTAATTCTGAGGGACTGGTTTCCCTTTATAAAAAGAATAAATTGTAGCACTTTTAATTGATGATTAAAACTGAAGTTCATATAAATGAATTTACATCTCCCAGATTACATGCAAAAATGGTAAAAGATGCTACTTCATTGAATATTTGGAATAGGCTTACTTCTGTTCAAAACCTACCAACTTTGTAAAGCAAAAGTCTTAAAATAACAGGAAGATTTCAGAAGATGGTAACAACCATTATTGTAATATTTGAGATCAAGCACAGTAGAAGCTG
This sequence comes from Lepilemur ruficaudatus, assembly GCA_963574885.1. NCBI lineage: Eukaryota > Metazoa > Chordata > Mammalia > Primates > Lepilemuridae > Lepilemur > Lepilemur ruficaudatus. The sequence goes on along the minus strand of CAUYRT010087962.1, from coordinate 30,053 downwards.
AGGAGTGAGCCAGCGGACTCTTCCATCACAAAATGCTGCTACAGTGGCAACAAATGATGGATGCGATCAAGCAGAGCTCCAACTTTATGTCAAGCTTATGCCTTTATAAAGTTTCCCTTCTATTTGCTAATAGTATTTGAATTCAGTCGACTATGCACCTCCTTCTTTGCTCTGGTTCTCTATATGTTTCATGGTAGGTATGGACTCTCTCATCAAACAATCTTTGGTTCTCTCATTCTTACCCAATTCAGTCCCTCAGTTCTCTAATATCTTCCAGCTCATTCCATCCACCATGCCATATTTACTATCTTCAACCTCACCTATATCTTCCTACTTAACCTTGAACTGATCTTTCCTTAGACATTTCCTCAGTTATTTCCTCCAAAAATCTGTTTCCTACTTCTCCAGATTGAAATAAAGGTGAGCAGGACATGGATGGAACCTCATAGATGATTTCAGGCCATTATTCTCCCATCAACATTAATCAGAGGATCTTTACAAGTTCATACCCTAAATTCATCTCTCTATATTTCTATGCACTAAGTACCACTTATTTACTCCTCTATCACCTTTATTTTTAAAAACCCAAAATCCAATCCCAAGATCAAAGATTTTCTTATCTTGTCTCTTGCAATCATTCCTGAAAATTTAAGCTAATGTAACAATAAAAAATACTTGATAGTAACCTTGCTAAATACCCGGGAGCTCATGGTTAGCTATTCTAAAATAGTTCTTGAATCTCTTAGCCATTTGAGTTTCCGTATTAGATGCCATTCAAGGTCTTGATCCTGGTTTGACCTTACCCACCTATTCACTTCTTAGGAAGTGGACTTGTGAAGAAGGCAGAGATATGGGTTAGTCCTAAAATTCTGTGGGCTTTAATTGCCCTTTTCATCCCTGCTTAGCCATATATTTTATCAATCTCGTGTTGCCTCCATGTGGCAGTATGAAAACTTTCTTCAGTTCCCAAACTTCATCTCTTCTCATTATGTTTAGCAGATGTTCTCATTTCCTAATATCTGTGGTGATTCACAGATATCCAACATGATTTCATGTGTGAATATTCACCTGGAGCTGGCCCTGAACAATTGGTTTAAAGGGCAGAAAGCCTGTACACCTCCAACACTACATTTCCTCACACTAGACTTTATCTTAGCATGGATTTCATTGATCTCCAAACTTTTTAACCTCTGAGAAACTATAGAAACATTGGGAACTGCTTACCACTCACACTTATATCTTCAATTCAGTTTATATCATTTGAACTGCTTGACTTATGTGAAAACAATGAAATGTGTTTGAGTAATCATTTTGAGAGTTTTCATAGTTGGAGTGTATTTGTTGGCTGCCCTGACACACAATTTCTACCAATTATTCTTCAAGTTTTTATGCTTCTGTCCCTATTTTGATTTTCACTATTCTAGTTTATGGTTTGTGACTTCATAACTAGAGCACAGAAAACATCTACCAAATTGATTCCATAAGCCCAGAATATTTTCTCTCTGATCCTAAGTGTTCACACCACAAAAAAATGGTGTATGTGGAGTAATGCATATGTTAATTGGCTTGATTTAACATGTGATATTATGAAATATATTGGGTCTTTGGCATGCAACTGCTAAAATCCTTAGAAACTCCAAAGCGATGTATTTTTGTATGCTAATGAGTGGACTGAGGGATGGAGCCCCTACATAGATTGAGGATGGGGCTGGTCACAAGAAAGACCAAGGCATGATTAGAGGGTTGGGACTTTCAGCCCCATCCCTAACTCCACCCTCCAGGGAGTGGAGAAGGGCTGAAGGTTAAGTTGATCACCAGTGGCTTAATCAGTCATTCCCACATAATGAAGACAACACAAAAACCCAAAAGGACAGGGTTTGGAGAGCTTCTGAATAGCTGAACACTTGGAGGTTCCTAGAGAGCAGTGCACTCTGGGACAGCATGGAAGATCCGTGTCCCCTCCCCCATTCCTGGACAACTGCATCTCTTCATCTGTATCCTTTGTGATATACTTTATAATAAACCAGTAAAAATGTTTCACTGAGTTCTGTGAGCCTCTCCAGCAAATTAATCAAACCCCAAAAATGGGTCTGTGAGAACCCCAACTTGAGGCTGGTGGGTCAGAAGTTCCAGAGGCCCAGACTTGTGTGGCTAGTGTCTGAAGGTAGGGGGGATGGTCTCAGTCTTAGAGACTGGGCCCTCAACATTTGGGATATGATGCTATCTCCAGGTAGACAGTGTTGGAACTGAGTTAGAGAGCACCCAACTGGTATCGCAGCTTGGTGTGTGGGGAAAAAAAACCCCTCACATTTGTCATAGAAGCCTTCTTCTGCATTGATGATTATTGTGGTGTGAAAGTAGAGGAAAACCTGCTTTGAAAGTTTCTATTTACAAACATAGCCATTCCACAATGTATACATGTTAATATTTCAAAACAGCATGTTGTACATCATAAATATATACAATTTTATGCCAATTAAAATAAGTAAATGAATTAATATGTTATTTAATTTTAAATTAAAAATAATCCCTATAATCTCCATTTTTAGGAGACTTACCCTTTGCTTCTGCCACTTCAACTGACAACTTCACTATTTTTATGCTAACTCTACCTAAGCTCGTGGATAATGTTTTATGTTCTGTGTTTCCTTGACTCCATGAACTGTTAGCAGCCTTTGGTCTTGATTCCTAAGATTCTTTCTAGATTACCTATTTGTTTGTTACTTTGCTCAAACTAGTTAATCCACTTACAATCCCCAATGCCATCAATGCCTTAATCCAAATAAAATATGCATTTTAAGGTCTATTGAAGCCTGATGGAGATACAGATTTATGGAAAGACATTTGGCAACATTGATATCACACCATATAAGAAGATATCTACCTAAGGCCAGCTGTAAAGACATTGTCTAACAAGAAGAAACTTATTAAATGTTGGCATTTGTACTTTCTATTTAGCTACTAGAACCTTAAGCTTCCCTGAGAAGCATTTATTACATTTCTTTATTGAACTTCAAGATAAAAATTTGCACTACTTATGGTTGAGTCAACTCAGCCATTAACACCTGAGGAAAAAAATACCCCATGAAACTGAGGCTGAGAGAGGAAAGTAGATTGTTTCAAATCACATAACTCTCCAAAGTTAGTGTTTCGAAATCTTTGTGCTGAATCAAATACAGCATAGTATTATTTCTTGTATGTTTAGGTCATTTCTTTTTACTATGATGAATTAATAACACCAGCAACAATAGCATTTAATTAGTATTTATCATGTGCCCTACACTGGCTTAATGACATTAAATATATCATATGGTCTTTATTAAACAATCCCTGTCTCAAAAAAGGAAATTGAAGTTTAGAACAATTAAGTAACTTATCCTAAGTCACAGGGCTCATAAGTGCTGGTGCCAGGGTTTGAATCTTTGACTATTTATGCTATAGTTTACTCTCTGCCAAGCAAAAAGAAACTTTCTGCTATCAGATTTTATGAAGTTAATATTCTCCTTGTTTGCTCTCTCATTACATTATAAATTTGACCCAAAGTGAAAATGAGAACAATTACATTGCTAATATTTCTACTTTATTAAGTTTCACACATTGGATACAACTATCTTGGAAATAAATTACTTTGTTCTCTTATAAGGTCAAGATTAATGACTTATTAATTTGAAAATTATTACTTTCTCTGCTTTTTGTCAAGCAAACCATTATATCTATTGAAGGATAAGTGTGTCATTTTTTGCATAATTAATTTTAATTAAACAATTTACGTTTAACCAAAATTCGTGAGTATATTTGCCTTTATGCAATTTGTCCAAGTAGAAAAATATAGGAAACACTGAACATCAGTGCTATACTCAAATTCAGCTTCAGTATGTGCATTTTATTTTGTAGAATAAATTAATGGTGTTATGAAATTCATCACACTATGATATTGCCCTGTGTTTAAAAATAAATATCAAGTTACATGTGGTCAGATAAAATAAAGAAAACATTTCTGTAGAAGACGAAAAATAGAAAATATTAAGTAGGTACACTGAAAGAGGTTTTTGAAATCTCCAAATGACATTTCCTTCCTAACCAAATACAGTCTTTTCTTTTTGTAGTCACATTCTTGACTTTCCTTTGTATTTTTATACCTGGATGCCCATCTCCCAGCTCACCATCTTCAGTCCTAAGTTCCTCCTTTCCCTGAAGAGAACATCTCTTATAGTATCCAGAATCACTTACTACCATTATCTTTCCTGGCTATGCTGTTATAATTACATAATTTAGTTTCTTGAAAATGCCCAAATTTCAGTATGCCTAATATTTTTATCCCCATCTATGTAACAAAATCCTAACAATAACTTTTTTTCTCAAACAAGACTTATGATTCCCATCATTTGTCTTCATTGTTCATTTTGTCATTTGTAGTGCCAAACACAGACTCTGGTATGTAAAAGGCACTTACCAATATTAATTAAATGAATGAATAATAACTTAATGAGTGAATGCATAAATGAATGAATAAACATATTTCAGTATTTTAGCATGGCATTCAGAGATTTCTGCCCCCTGGTCTGATCTTCATTATAAAATATTTTAATTGGATTATGGCCTCAAAGATCTTTCTGCATCTGTAAAATAAAGCCTTCCTAAAATTTTCCTGTGACTACTATACCGACCTCCCCCTTCTACCATCCTATTATATCTTCACCATAATAACTTGGGAGATATTGCTTTTCTACTTCCGTAGGTTCTTATTTTCCTTCTTATATCTATTCAAATTATATTTTTGAAAATAACACATAAATAATTTAAGGCACTGGTTTAATCCAACTGTGAACAGGAGACAAGAGCAATTTAATGATCTCTTTTTTTCTAAAGTACGCCAGTAATTTTTTTAAGGAGAATTATGTCTTCAAATTACACTTCTAGACCACTTGCAGGGTGTCCAATCTTTGCAGAAATGAGTGTATATACTCTTTTCTGCAAATATAACTAATCTAATGCACAATTTACATCCAGGATATATACATAGAAACCCTTAAAGTTGTTTCTTCCCCAATAGTTTTCTGTGTTGTATTATCTAATTTCGAAGTAAGTAAGGATATTGTCAAAGAGTTTATGCCAAGAAGCTAATAAAACTTCCTCCATTCAAGTGGATGCTATTCATTATTTTGAAGTCAGAAAGTCACATATTTATTAAAATCAGCTAAGCTAAGCTGAAGTATATTAAATCTTGGATGATAAAGAATAAAACATACACATTCTCTCATAAAAAGTGTTTTGCTCACTTTCCAGTTTTCTTCAGATCTATAATCTCTATTGTGGACTAGCTGCCTGTCTGAGATTATTGAATAACAATCTCATTCCTTCAAACAGGGAAGTTACCAGAGGGAGCAGGCAAGTTGCTAAGAAGGGTAGGAGGTGCAATAGCTGGACAGCATAACCATTAAAAAAATCCTTATTCTATTGAAAACTTTCTTGTCACACTGCTGGATCACTCACAAAAAGCACTGCTATTTCTTCAAGGCCTTGAGTTGGCTGGAGAGGCTTTCTTTTGTTCCTTTTATCTATGCTGGTCTTTTTCTTTCATGAAATGCCACCTTTTCTCTGACGGTTACTGTTTTTTTAATCTTCCTGAAATCAAAGAATTGCAATCTCCTCAATCCTAAGATAGGACACAGTAAAAAATCATAACACAAATTTCACTGTTTTACTTTTCTTTCCCTTTATTGCCAATATATACAAGTAATCAATAAACAACAAATGATAAAAGTATCCTAAGGCCTAATTCCATGTGAGGAAATTCTCCAGAAAGGTAGAAAACCAATCAGGCATATCAAACAGAACGAGTGTATAATGACAAGTATAATATTATGACAATGGTACTAATTGCTATAATTTTAATTCACTGCTATGAGAAACATTTAACACCTCAACTGCTGAAGATGGCAAACTTGTTTTAAAATGCACTTACGTCTATATGCCAAGAAAACCAGTCACTCCTGCAGGAATAGTAATTGTTTCAAATCCTTTGCAAAATAAGTTGAGAGTTTGTGTCTATTTGTTATATGTAATATGTGTGTGTTAAATTTTATATCACAAATTAATTATATTGTTACTTATAGCTATATGTTAATATCACACATACTGTATGTTATATGTATTACCATAATATAATTCATTTTATATATTAATACACATTGGCAATGGATCACAGCATGAAATCCACACTGCCTTTAAGCAAAGCTCCAAGATTACCAACTGATCTACAGGGAAAACAAACAGGTACTCTCAAAGGCTATCAGAATGTTGCTGTTCTTATTCTTACTCAAGTATAAATCTCATTTTAGAATATAATTTTTTCTTGGCAAAAAGGACTCCAGGCACACTTTATCAGCTTTGTTCATTGATTACTTTAATTCTAAGAGAGATATTTGGATTGTGGCAACCTCATTAGAGCAAATCAGAAGAAATAAATGTTTGATCAAAATATGTCGTTTTATTAACAACAATTCAGAAACAAAAAGCATTATTTTTCTCTTGCATGAACAGATTGAAATGAAAGCCTTTAGAATAGGAAATTTAAATTACATTAAATGTTTAGAATATGAAATTTAAACAACTCAACAGTAATTATTATCAAAGGTAAAGAATCATTAGCTATTTAATAGTAAACAATGATAGAAATGCACAAGTTCAAGGATAAAGCTTTTATCAAAAGCTTTATGTTATACATGACTTTTTTTCTAAACAAATGTTTATTTCCTAATGATTACAGAATCTGAAAGTGAAATCCAAGGACATTTTTAAGTATACATTTTACAACTCATTAACTATTCATGGGCAATGATCCTAAGGAATACACAGTGCCAGATCTTTTCTCTTGTAAGTCCAATAAGAAATCTATCATAATAGAAGAATTTGTGGAAAAAAATGGCTCTGTTTAGGGGATATATTGATCAAATAATATCTGTCTCCTTTCTTAAATATCCAAAGTAATTTAACTGGTTCATATCAGAAACATAAGTAGGAGTGTTATCATGTATTATAAATGAGATGCTGCTTCTGGGTTAAGAGATTCCTCCACTGGTGTCCACATCTCTTTAGATGTAAACTAGCAGAGGTAGAAACCATTTTGGTCCTTAGAAGCTTGAAACTTTTACTGGCCACACTGTGCCACTATATCATTATTCTCTTTTAAGGGCATGTTTTCTCAAAGTCCTTTCCAATTCTGCACTGTATCAGGTGCCTTTCATACCCTGCCATATACCCTTGTGCATTTAAATATTCCCTGCAGGCTTTGACTTTATGGAAAACTGTGACTTTCTTGCTCAAGGCTCTCTGGCCACAGGGGGGTTGCTCAACCCTTGCATGGATCAGGCCAGAGTAGCAGTGAAAGCCTGCCATCCTCAACCAGTGGAGGATGAAAATTGATGGGAAAATAACCCAGCTTCTTTGTTCATTGAATGGACTATCTCTGAGTTGAACTCTACACCAACTTCCAGAGGTCCCCAGTGGGACTGAACCCAATTGCCCACAGTAGTAACCTGCTCAGTAACACCTGTGAATTGTTGTCCTTTCTTTGAAGCCTCCCACTCGCCTACTTACTCTTCCTGAGATCACCTCTTAAACTATGTGTTCTTAATGCTTAGACTCAGGGTCAGCTTATGGAGGTATACAACCTAAGATATCACTCAGAACCAATCAAGTGGAGTCCCCGCTCTGAGATTCGTGTTTGCTAGGGCCTCACTCTACCCTTCTACTGTCTTTGCCACTCCCCATAGGCCAGGGAGTCCAAGGATCCAGTGAAATACATTCACCTCCAATCACGTTCCAGGGACTTGTGATAAAATATTAATAATTCCTGCTAAATAGCCTGACCCTGCTTCCAGCACTTGCACAGAACTTTTCCCTGGGTCAGTCTTTCTGATGGTAGACTCCTAGGCCAAAGAGTTGATCAAGAGGTACCTGTTAGGGGGAAAATGTGAACAGAGCTTGAGCATGTTGGCTGAGGCACTCGCGTAATTCAGAATGAGCTCTCTCACAAAACTGGTTAGACTTCATAGTCTCTACCATGTCCTTGAATGTCTTTTGTAGCTTTCATCTTGGTGTTTGCATGCTGACTCTTGGATATTTTCTCAAAAATTTACTACAATTTTCTATTTCTGTCATCGTCTGTGAGTATTTGCAGTTTCTCACATCCATTAATTACTTTTTCTTTCTCAAATTATTTTGGCTCTAATCTCTTCAGTTATTAGATCTGTGATTTTTATTTTTGATAGACTGCTTCCATGTATGCCTTTTAAACTTTTCATTTTGTTTTGAAAATTTTGAGGCTTTTCCTACCCCCCTGTATGCAGCCTGGATTCCGTGTTTCTTTTGCATTATTTTGTGTATTTTCACCAATAATCCTAGGGGATATCGCAGTCCCTAGCCTATTTTTTTTTTTAAGTTCTTGGTTTGAGGTTCATGATCCATTTGGATGAAATAATACAAACCAAGAATGCACTGAATGAAGAGACTCCATGTTATCTCTCAATAGGTGCTTTTCCCATCTAGCGGTGAGCTAAAAACACACAAAACAGAGTGTTTACAAACTAATTGTTGGATTACATCTAATCATTTATTTCACTGAAAATGGAGCTATTTTAAAGTTCCAACTTTATGCAGAGGTTTCAGTTACAAATTTCATTTTCACATGAACCCAAGGCCTTCTCTCCCATTTTCTCCTGAGAATGATACAAGCAAATATATATCAATAGCAAGATGGAGAAATATCCCTACCATGAAATGAATCAACTAATGTGAAGCAGAGAACTGAAATTTCATCCCCTGTCAGACCATAGCTGTTGGCTTCATTATTTCCCCCACCACGGTGGTGTTGGTATGGCTGAGTAGACAGCTGAACATCCACCCTCCACCTAGCAGAAACCAGTCAGTGCGAGGCATCAGTCATCATTCCATTTATCCTTTTTCACTCTCCCCAGTATTAGCGGAACACATCAGGGAGCTAAGTTTCCACTCTGTGATATTATGATAGCTATATTGTTGTTTTCCTCCATGATTTCTAGTTCTCAGCTCCTGTAAGCCTTGTTACTTCCTAAGTGACTAAAGCAATAAGAATATCTTTCGTTAAAGTATTTGGCCTTTTGTCCTTGGTTCCTAAAGTGGCTCCTGAGCAATAAAAGTGAAAGATAGTCTTTTGCTGTTTACAAGTTTTTCAGACACCTGAGCTTATGTTAGTGAGGTGATTTGTGGAAAGCTCCTAAAACCCACAGGATTGGGTGCTGGTTGCCAGGGAACCAGCCATGTTTCCAGAGGGTTGAAACTTTCAGTCCCACTGCCCAGCCTCCTAGGAGGGGACAGAGGCTGAAGGGTAAATGGATAACCAATGTGTATGTGTGTGTGTGGCTTTTGTTTTTTGTTTTTTGTTTGAGTATAGTCCTTATCAATTTCTTTAAGTTCATTCTCTTCTGAAACCTGGAGGGGAAGAGGGCAGGTTAGGTACCAACTAGCAGAGGCTTACACCACATTTTTCCACATCTTTTCAGCACAGGAGAAAGTAACATTAACTTTTTTTTTTTTTTTTTTTTTGAGACTGAGTCTGGCTCTCTTGCCTGGGCTAGAGTGAGTTCCACGGTGACAGCCTAGCTCAAAGCAACCTCAAACTCCCAGGCTCAAGCGATCCTCCTGCCTCAGCCTCCCAAGTAGCTGGGACTATAGGCATGTGCCACCATGCCTGGCTAATTTTTTTATATATATATTTTTTTAGTTGGCCAATTAATTTCTTTCTATTTTTAGTAGAGACAGGGTCTCGCTCTTGCTCAGGCTGGTTTTGAACTCCTGACCTTGAGCAATCCTCCTGCCTCGGCCTTCCAGAGTGCTAGGATTACAGGCGTGAGCCACTGCACTCGGCTGGTAACATTAACTTTTAAGCAATATCTAATATACTAGGTGTTTAAAAGAAATAGAACAGCCTAAAAAAGCTTGAGTTGGGTGTGAAGAGCAGTAAAATTGGAGACAGAAAGGGGTCTGTTCCTGTAAAACCAAATTTAGTCTAACCTGATATTATTGTGACTTAAGACTGACAGGGTTCATGTCAGTGACTATGTTGCCAAGTGTATGGGAGGCATGGGTAGCATCTGGGGCACTTACTAAAAGACAATTTTTGTATAGACAGGGGATGATAGGAGGTTGCCACAGGCTGAGTCAATGCAGGTGGAAAGACACAATTAAATTCTGTTATGTTTTCAAGGTATAAAAATAGAATTTGCTGGGGGATTGTATACAAGGTGTGAAAGGAAAGAGACACATTACAGATGGCTCCAGGTTTCTTAGCCTCAGCAGCTGGATGCACACTGCCATCGACTGAGATGGGGATTCCAAGGCAGGGGTGTAGCAGAACTGGAAGGAGAGATGGAGGAGCAGAGGTTTATTTTCCCCCACCCCCACTGGTAACCAATATCTATTGATTAACATAAAATAAATGAACATCAAACAACAACAACAACAACAAAAGAATGGTAAGTCCAAAACACTGATAATACCAAATGCTGGTAAGAATGTGGAGCAACAAGAACTTTCACTCATTGCTGCTGGGAATGCAAAATAGTATAGACACTTTGGAAAAGAGTTTGGTAGTTTCTTACAAAACCAAACATAATCTTATCATAAGATCTAGCAGTTGTGCTTATTGCTATTTACCCAAATGAGTTGAAAATATATGTCCATACAAAAACCTACACATGAATATATATAGCAGCATTATTAATAATTGCCCAAACTTAGCAGCAACCAAGATAGCCTTAGATAGATGAATGGGCAAATAAACTATAGTAATCCTTACAAGGGGACATTATTCGGCACTAAAAAACTATCAAGCCATTAAAAAGTATGGTGGCTTAACAGCATGTTACTAAGTGAAAGAAGAAAATCTGAATGGACTACATATAAGCATACCTTGCTTTAGTGTGTTTCACTTTATTGATCTTTTGCAGATATTGTCTTTTTTTACAAATTGAAGTTTTGTGGCAATCCTGCATCGAGCAAGTCAACTGGCACCATTTTTCCAACAGTATGTGCTCACTTCATGTCTCTGTGTTACACTTTGGTAATCCTCTCAATATTTCAAACTTTTCCATTATCTGTTGTGGTGATCAGTGATATTTGATATTACTATTATAATTGTTTTGAGGTAGCACAAACTGCACCCATATAAGACAGTGAACTTAATAGGTAAATGTTGTGTGTGTTCTGCCTGCTCCACTGACTGGTCATTCCCTGTTTCTCTCCTGCTCTTCAAGAATCCCCATTTCCTGAGACACAACAATATTGAAATTAGGCCTATTAATAATCCTACAATGGCTTGTAAGTGTTTAAGAGAAAGAAAGAGTTGCATATCTCTCATTTTAAATCAAAAGCTAGAAATGATTAAGCTTAGTGAGAAAGGCATGTCAAAATCAAGATAGGCCAAAAGCTAGGTATCTTGAGCCAAACAGTTAGCCAAGTTGTGAATGCAAAGGAAAAGTTCTTGAAGCAAATTAAAAGTGCTATTCCAGTGAACATACAAATGGTAAGAAAATGAAACAGCCTTATCACTGACATAGAGGACGTTTTAAGTGGTCTGGGTAGAAGATCAAAACAACCATAACATTCTCATAATCTAAAGCCTAATCCACAGCAAGGCTCTACCTCTCCTCAGTTCTATGAAGGCTGAGAGAGGCGAGGAAGCTGCAAGAAGAAAATTTTTAAGTTAGCAGAGTTTGGTTCATGAGGTTTAAGAAGCTTTCTCCTTAACATAAAAGTGTAAGGTGAGGCAGCAAGTGCTGATGGAGAAGCTGCAACAAGTTGTCTAGAAGATTTAGCTAAGATCATTGATAAAGGTGACTACACTAAACAAAAGATTTTCAATGTAGATGAAATAGCCTTATATTGGAAGAAGCTGCCATCTAGAACTTTCATAGTTAGAGAGGAGATATCGATGCCTGGCTTCAAAGCTTCAAAAGACAAGCTGATTCTCTTGTTAGGGGCTAATGCAGCTTGTGACTTTAAGTTGAAGCCAATGCTCATTTACCATTCTGAAAATCCTAGGGCCTTTAAGAATTATACTAAATCTACTCTGCCTGTGATCTATAAATGAAAAAACAAATCCTGGATGACAGCACATCTGTTTACAGCATGGATTACTGAATATTTTAAGCCCACTATTGAGACGTCCTGCTCAGCAAAAAAAAAAAAAAAAAATAGATTCCTTTCAAAATATTACTGCTCATTGCCAATGCACTCTGTCACTCAAGAGCTCTGACGGAGATGTATAAAAGGAAATTAATGTTGTTTTCATGCCTGATATCACAGCATCTTTTCTGCTGCCCAAGGATCAAGGAATACTTTTGATTTTCAATTCTTATTAAGAAATACATTTTGTAAGGCTATATCATCTGCCATAGATAGTAATTTCTCTGATAGATCTGGTAAAAGTAAATTGAAAACCTTCTGGAAAGGACTGACCATTCTAGATGCATTAAGAATATTCATGATTTAGGGGTGGAGGTCAAAATAACAACATTAAGAGGAGTTTGTAAGAAGTTGATTCCATTCTTCATGGATGACTTTGAGGAGTTCAAGACTTCAGTGGAGGAAGTCACTGCAGATGTGAAGGAAATGGAACTTGAAGTTCTGACTAAATTGCTGCAATCTCATGATAAAATTTAGGCAGATGAGGAGTTTCTTCTTATGGGTGAGCAAAGAAAATGGTTTCTTGAGATGAAATCTACTCTTGATGAAGATGCTGTGAACATTGTTGAAATGACAATAAAGGATTTAGAATATTATATAGACTTACTTGATAAAGCAGTGGCAGGGTTTGAGAGGATTGACTCCAATTTTGAAAGAAATTCTAATGTAGGTAAAATGGTATCAAATAGCATTGCAAGCTACAGAAAAATCTTTTGTGAAAGGAATAGTCAACTGATGAGACAAACATCATGGTTGTCTTATTTTAAGAAATTGCTATAGCCATCCCAACCTTCAGCAACCACCAACCTGATTAGTCAGCAGCCATCAACATAGAAACAAGACCCTCCACTGGCAAAAAGATTCTGACTTGCTGAAGGCTCAGATGATTTTTAGCATTTTTTAGCAATAAATAATTTTAAATTAAGGTATGTACATTATTTTTTAGACATAATGCTATTGCATACTTAAGAGACTATGGTATAGTATAAACATAACTTTTGTCTGCACTGTGAAACCAAAATAATTGTGTGACTCACTTCATTGTGATGTTGACTTTACTGTGGTGGTCTGGAACAAAACCTGCAATATCTCTGAGGTATGCCTTTAGTTAATTTCCTCTTTCAAAACATCCCCAATATCTTGCATATGATTCACCCTCAGAATATTTTCACTAAATGTTTGCTGGATGAATCAAAGGATGAATAAATTAAAGTACAAAGGATCACATTTGCTGTTTCAAAATGTCAAGGCTGCTCCCTAGTATATAGTCTTCTGCCTCCATGGAGGAAATGCAATGCACTACAATTGCTCACCTAACTTCATATTCCTATGGGAAATAATAATTCTGAGTGTCATTAAGGACATCTACACCACAAGCTGAAACAACATTTTGGAGTGTAGCAACCCTGTACATCCATGTCACATCCAGTCGGTTTAACGGGAATGTGTGCCATCTCCAAAGGTTCCCCATCAATCCTGTAAAAATCTGCACCTTGGGCCAACCCCCATCCCAGGCAGTATTTGGTGGCAATGTGACAATGTGGTGGCCAGAATTTATTCCACAAAATACTGACTTTTTCATGTACCACAAATTCAGGAGTTATAGCTGGAAGTCTGAACTAAAGGCACCATCTGGATCTATTTTCAAAATATGTTCACAGTAAGCCATTTATCTGTAGAATCACTGATGTAATTACCACCACAGTATCCCCCTTGTAATTTTTTCCTCCTTGCAGCTGCACACTCCTTTCCAGTGCTAATTAGTACTCCCGGTTTTTCTCAACTGTCTGTTATCACTTACCAACCCAACCGCCTCACATAGCCCCAGCCTCTGAAGAGGGGATCCATTGTCCACAGGGAAATAACTACCCATCTCTAAGGGACATCAAGGCAGGTCCGAGCCATGGCATACTGCAAAGTGTGCACTAGACTCCCAGGGTAGTCAAGAGATGTTACTCTCCCAGAACACATCATTAACATCACTGGGTGATACAGGGGTGCCAGCTATACTGTGACAACATGTAGAGAGGATTCTAAGGTAGAGTGGAGTGTCTGAAATGTTTCCGGCCCTTTCATCTAGTAGACCTGTCCACTCAGATCACCCCGGTCTTTCCAGCTGGCAGTGGTGAGTCAGGGATTCCCTAAGCGTTTTTGTGTAATTTGTCTTGGATGCCCTGCCTAGATCCACCACCTTCTCTCCTTATGGTTTTTTATCCACACAGTGCTAAACTCTACATTTGTAACCCTGACTGCCAGCTTGCCCTGGGTTCTCTGGATTTGCTTTTGCACTTGGTCTTTCTCATGGACTCTGAAAAGTGCTCTCTTCCTTCCTCCCGATACCCGTCACTAGCCAAGGGTGTCCCATCTGACCCCATTCCCTGATATCTGATCATTCTGATCCAAACTTTGCTTCTAAAGTCCCATTGACATTCCACAATTTTAAAGTATGCCCAGATGAATCCTGTTACTCAGAACATCACTGCATAAACTTATATGGATGAAAAATTAAGTTAATTTTCTAGTCAATCTAATTAGAAAACAGGGAAATAAAAATTAAATAACTGTGAGACACATTTGCTGCTGAAGGAAAGATAAAACATGGAGGTGTTTTGGCCAGGAAGTGACAATCATTGCTTCTGCTTATATTTCAGTGTCAAATATAATCACATGATTTTCCTAACTACAAATGGACTGGAAAATGTAGTCTTCCAGGTGCCCAGGAAGGAGAAGAAGAAAATATGTAGGTCAGCACTTGCAATCTCTCCCACAAATTTTTAAATAGTATGTTCTCATTAAAGAGGAACTATTATAATTTGTTATGATAAAAAAAATCTTTATTTCTTGGATGAGTTTCAGGCAAGTGCAAATTTGTTTCACAATTTTCCAGCTTTCTCATGAGTCTACTAAGAGATAGTACTTTTAAATACACGATAACATCTCGTTTTATAAACAACATCATAAATCTCTACAAGGAGAATTCATCCTTCTTCATTCAATAGCACTTTTCTGCACAGCCCTTTGAAATAACCTTTATAATCTCAGTAGGTTGAGAATTTTCATCTTCCTTTTGGTACATGGAAAAAATCTTAACTTGTGAGTTTCTGACACCATTCCCATAAGTGAACAAGCCTGAACACCTGTGCAGGTGCTATTAGGTACACTAAAAACCAGGATGTTCCTTTGGGGAAAGCATACAGACAAGGGTCAGTGGAAGAATGGTGAATTATCTTTTCTTTTATATTCAAAAATAGCACGTCTTCCAAGAAACTGTTTTTCTACCTCCTAGAGGGGCTCCAGAGATTTTAAACATTCAGGCTTTCTAGATGTTTCTTGCACAATAAGAAAAATTTCTTATACATGGTCTTTCCTCTTTTACCACTTATAGAGGTGGCTTTGGTTTTTGACCACCTAGGGAAGCTCCTCATGGATAAATGTGTTCAGTAACCAGTCTCAAAAAAGACACTTCTTTAAAGTCCTTCTGGAAATACCAGGGTGCTTGCAAAATCTACTCTATAACAGCCATGTTATATAGTAGATTCTCTTCCAGATTAGGCTCTACTCACCAACCCATTTGGAAAACACATTCACAGTGGGATGAAGACACCCAAGGCAGATAAATTTTTAAACTTCATTGTCCAAAGTAAACACTTACGTAGCAGGGGCTATTGCTATCAAATGAATATCAACGGGAGCCACAGTTGAAGGGATTTACAGGGAGTAGGAATTCTCAAAGTCAGGGTCAGGCAGGTGATTCTGGGCTGTTACACTGGGAACAGGGTGCAGGCTTCAAAGGAGGAGGCAGTGAAGAGCTGGTCATCAGGTCAGGTTCCAGAGTTGGACAGGAGGACATATTGCAGAAGATCCCTGAGGACAGTGCCTTAATGCAGGAAAGACACAGAGCTGGACAAAAATATTGGCCCTTGAGCACAGTCAGTTCTCAAGAAACCCTGGAGCTAGGAGCAGCAGGACCCTGAATAAATGAAGCCTGTAGATAATCCTCAAATTAGGTTCGATTCTCATTTTCACATTTCTTCTTTACACCTGGTTTTAGTACTTTGACTACATGATCCTTTTTTATACTCCAAGAGAAATTATGGAGTAATAAAAAAATGAATTAAGAGACAGATATACCTTAGGCTGGGAAGAGTGGAACAAAGTGGGCTCTAAGATGAATTCAGACTAGAGGCCTAGTTCCAGCTCTGTTACCTACTAGCCATGTAAACTTGGGCATATTCCCAAGCTTTCTGAATCTTAGGCTTTTCATCTGTGGAGTGGATTTGATAAGCCCTGTGCTGTAGGATTGTTGGGATGTGTATACGTGTATGTATGCTCCTATATGTATGTGCATATATACAGAGAGTGAGAGAGACAGCAAGAGAAAAAATCTGGCATAGTGCCTGCCACATTGTAGGACTTCAATGAACAACAGTTATTATTATGATTATTTTGATCACAAACCCTACCACCCTGTGTTTTCTTTAATCCAGAATCTACGAAAACATAAAGTGTTATATGAAACAAAATATCAAATCAGTGTCAGATAAAAATACTGCTTAACAAGTAAAGCAGTTTGTTTTTCTTCTGAGAGGTTATATTATTCGGTTTGGAGGTAGAGTTGTCTTCACTGGCTGGATCCAACCGAAGTTACTGGAATTTGTGCCAAGGACCAACCTCTTCCCTCCCTCCCACCTCCCTTACATCCAAAGGAGCCCTATTTTTCCATTCATTCCCTCCCACCCCCATGCACATAGACAGTCTCATTTCACCAACCACCCAGCTTAACGTAAAATTAACTCACTCTGAAGGACATGCAGTATTCTAAGATTTTAAAATTGCCTTGTGTTTGGCAATTTTAAATCTTGACTGTTCTCATCTCTACCCCCACCTCTTCACTTCTTTTGTCTTGTTATTTAGATCTTAAAGAATGCCCACCATTAGTTGTGTATTATTGCTACTCTTAGAATCTAAAATTCCACGAGAAGGTTTTGGGTTTTGATTATTCTTGCACCCTAGTACTCGCATAACGCTTTGCAGAGATCAGATGCTGATTTAATGTTTGGGGAATAAGTAAGCTAATGAGCAAGAGGTCTGATGCATTAATATCTAATTTATCCTATATATGAATAAATCATGTAAATCCAGATATGTATCTTTTAATTTTATGAAACAACAGACCAAAATGAATAAGGGTGGCCAAGAAATGGCAGTCTTTAACTTTTTTCCTCTATTTACTGATCTCAATTATATTTCTTCTGAGTCCTTTCACATTTCCAAGGAAAAAGCTATTCCTATGTCAAATTATCCTGTTCTGGATCAAAAAATATATGGAAAGTTTTTCCATTTTGTTTTATACAATAGCAAAGTTCTTATTCTTAAACGTCATGAATAGCAACAAATATATGACCAATGTGGTATGTAGACTTAGATCCTGATGATAATTAAATGTCATGTTAAAGGGAATAACATTTGAATAATACACCCCCATAAATAAAAATATAACCTATATAGTTACTTATGTACTTATATATAACAAGAATAAAAAGATATTATACAATGTATTCTTTCCAGCCTCATCCCAGCCATCTCTTACTTAGAACTGTCCTCTGCAAAAAGTAAGTGAAGAATTTGTCTTGGTATAAATTAGAAGCAGGGGAAACTGCTGAATGAGTCCCTGGAACTTGTACTGGTCATGGCAGTAGAGTCAGCCTTGGCTGCAACTTTGACCTGGGCCCCCTTGTCCCCAATTTTCAAAGCCTTCTCATATGGGGATAGGAGGAAATGAAGGTCAGACTCATTGATATTTGTCAAAACATCCAAGATTTTTATCTTGCTGATTTCAGCCTGGGCTCTTGAGGCCCACAGGAATTCATTAAATTAGGATCATTATTGGGCACCTGTTAGTATCCCAGGTACTTTTCCTTCATCAGATCTTTAATAATGAACTACCTGAGTTCCCACAAAATGAAGTGCTTTCTCCCAGAATAACATTCCATCATACTCAACATTTCTCAGACTTTCTCTTCAGTGGCACAGTTGGCCTTCACGAAGATCATATCCAAGATAAGAATCAGGAAGCTGATCTCGGGTATGTCCTTATCACCACTCAGCATCCCAGCATAGGTGAAACCCAGTTAGTCGAGAAGGCCATAGCAGTGGCTGATAAGATCCACTCACTTTACATCAATGCCACAAACCAGCTCCATGTGCTTAGAGGCCACACTGAGGAACTCAGGGAAGTGGTCCTTGAACTTTTTACTCTTCTATGACAATCTTTTGTGTACTTGCCTTTGTAATTAGCTTTTTTATTTGATACTTGAGTATCAGGTACTGCACTAATAAAGCCATTTTCTCATCTAGAGAATCTCTAAGCAAGTTACCAGTGCCTGGCACAGACCCAGTGTTACTTGGACTATTTTCTTCTTCTTGGTTGTTTGAGCCTTTATCTGATTTGCTCTATGGGGTGTCTCTGTGATAGGAGTGAAACATGAGCAGGAATTCTGAAAACTGTGAGGAGTACTGATTGTTCTAGAAGCGGGAGTCTCATCTAGGGTACCTGACATCAGAGTAGAAGAGGAGAAAGATATAAATGGCCTTGGCTGGTAAATTCAACTGCAACAGCTCTAAGGCTGCCTCTAGCCCTCTTTTCCTGAGAGCAGTTTTCTGGGATCTCACAGGTTTCCTGTCCTCCTGGCCAGACTGTTCAGTAAGAACCTGAAGGAGGAAGTGAAAAGGCCCCTTTGGTAGCCAGTAGCCCAGCCCAAGGCTTCCTAGGGCTGACAGTAGAACAAGCAGAGTTTTGATCTGTAGTATCCTCTCTGTTAGAGTGTGAGTGGTCCCCTTTGTCCTCACTGGGAGCCCTCACCTTGACTCCTGTCAGGGCCTGGCCCTCCTCCCTCTGCCTCACTCAGACAAAGGAGACCCTTGAGGAGGAAGGAAGGGGGACTCAGACTCACAGCTCAGCCAGAGACCTGAGTGCTGGTACCTAGCCCCCTGTATGCTGACACATGTGGTTCTCCTAGCCCACATTCTAGCTCATTACTTTGGCTCGTGGTCAAGCCTGGGCACCTATTCCCTTTGCTGACACAAGGCTGTCACTCTCAGACTAAGGTCTTACACACTCAAGGAGGAAATGAGGTGGTGCCTCATTCGGACACCCCTGCCGGGTGCTAACCAGAGCTGAAAAAAAGGGGGATATCTCTGTGGGACCTTCTGTGTCCTGGAGTGAGTGGTCTCCTGAATCCCCAGTTAGGGTCCTTATGTTTAATCCTGGAAGGGCTCAAGACTCTTCCCTTTGATAACCTGACATAAGCCACAGCCTCAGACCAAGGTGTCATTAAGAACTCTGGGAAGAAAGTGAGTGCATAATTAGCAGATGACCCTTGTCCAGGCTTTCCCAGGGCTGACAGAAGGGACATGGCTAACTCCTCAGTGGCCTTTTATTCTAGGATAGTTCCCTCCTTAGTTCTCACATCAGCTTTGAAACTTGACTCCTGAATGGGCCTGTTGATTCTTCCTCGGCTAACCTGAGGCTGCCTCCCTCTGAACAAGGCCTTCACCTCACTGAGGAGAAAGTTAAGAAGTGACTCATTATGTCATCTATATATGACATCTCTAGGCTGACAAGCAGAGACGGGGCTGAGCTCCCACATTTTCGGGCTGAATCACCCACTCAAACTTCACTGAAGTTTCTTGCTTTGACACCTTGCAGGGCCTGATAATTCTCTTCCTGCTGAACTAATGTCATCCCATCACAAAACCTGACTTGCCTGAAACCCTGGAGGAGGAAGTGAAGGTGAGACTCATCATGTTGCCTCTGCCTAGGGCTGCACAGGGCTGAAAGCAGGAGTGGTGTCAGATGGTTTGGAGTCACCACCATTCTGTTGCATGTTTTCTTATTAGTCCTCACTCTGGTTTCTTAACTTGACTCCTGGAAGGGACTATGGGTCCTTTCCATGATGATCTGAGACTACAATTCTCCAGTCAAATTCCTTCCCCCTTGAATTGAGCCACTATCCCCAGTGCTTCCCAGGATGAACAGTGGGGATGGGACTTTGTGGGGACCACTCTACTCTGGTGTGGGTGGTCTTTTTATGCAATCAGAGTCCTTATCTGGACACTTGGCAGGATGTCGGTGTCCTCTCTGTGGCAACATGAGGCCACACCTCTCAGACCAAGGTCTTTACCTCAATGAGGCTGCTGACAAGGTAACTAGGAGGCACTGGATTTGACCACACCAACATAGGGTTCCACAGGACAGACCCCAGGAGCAAGACGGGCCTCATTGTGGTCCCCCTAGTCCTCACTCTATGTCCTCATTTGGCTCCTGATGCTCCATGGGACTCCTCCTCTCTGCTGAGAGAATGTCACCTTCTCATATTAAAGTTGACCTCCTGTGGCTACCATGAAGGAAGTGAGGGGATGCTTCATCTGGCATTTCCTGCCCAGGATCTCCTAGAGCTGTCAGCAAGATCAAGCTGTGTAGAGACCATTATGTTGTAGAGTGAGTGGTCCCATTAGTGTCCCATTGGAGTCTTCATATTGATTCCTGTTGGAATCTGAGACTTCTCCTTCTGCTCACCTGATGTTGCCCCATCACCTCCCTAAGACATTGAAAGAGGAAGTAAAAGGTCACCTCAGGGCTCACCTGCGGCCCCCCAGGGCTGACATCAGGGACAGGGCCAGACTTGGTGGGGTCCCCATTGTTCTGGAGTGGGTGGTCTCCTGAATTTTCACTCAGATTCCTTATCTTGACTACTGTTCATGCCTATTGTTCATGTCCTATCTGCTACCTGAAGGAGCCCTGCTGAGACCATGGGTTCACATCACTGAAATACCTAAGAAAAAAGTAAGGAGACACTTGCTCCAGCTACCTCTGCACTAGGCTTCCCAGGGCTCAGAGCAGGGGCTAGACACTGGGGCCTCCCTATTCTGGGATGGTTGGGCCCCCTCAGATCTCAGTCAAGGTCCTTACCTTGACTCTTGAAGGGCCTTAGGACTCCTCATGCTGCTGATCCGATTTGACATAGACCCCAGAAACCAAAGCCTTCATCTCACTAAATCCACCAAGAAAAAAGACAAGGAGACCATCACCAAGCAATTCCTCCCAAGTGCCTCTTCGGGATGATCTCAGGGGCAGGGCTGGCTGCTCTGTGGCTCCCACTGGTCTACAGTAAGTAATCTCTACAGTTGTCACTCAAGAACCTTACCCTAGCTACTTGTAGAGCCTATACACCTTCCCGTCTGCTGCCTGAGGTCACTATCCTTGGAACAAGGGTTTGCCTCCCTGAGACAGTAGAGAAAGAAATGAGGGGCCAATTTATCATGTGAACTACATAGACACCTTTCTTTTTTGTCATTTGGTTATCCCAAGGTAATGGTATGACATATTTATAGTGTTCTCTTATAATAATTAAATTCATTTTGTACCTATAATTTTATAATTTTATGTCATGTATTGTTTATTTGTGATTTTTTTATTTTGGAGTTAATCATACCTGAATATAATTTTCTATATTTTCAGTAAAGCTGACTTTTGTTAGTTTACCTTACTGTCTTCCATTTCATTATTTCTATGTTTACCTTCATTATTTTTGCCCTTCCTCTTCTTTAGGCTTAATATGCCATGCATTACCTAATCTCTTGAATTGTTTGGATGTGTTAAATATTTATTGTTCTCTAATAAATCTATTTTAAGCTACAAAATTCCTTCTGAGTACCAGTTGGGCTGTATCCCACAGGTAGTGCTACTTTACTTTATGTGCATTGCCTGAATGTTTTACAAGTTGAATATATCACTCTATTAATAACTTTATTGGAATTTCCTATATATATTATAAATATATATATACACACACAAATATACACACACACAAAAATTTCTGGTGTAGAGTATTATCTTTGAGAGACCTATAAAGTGGCTGAAAGTAATAAAGTGTCATATGAAAGAGGTTTTAGGCTCTTCTTTTTCTTAGATTTTGTGTTAATGATATAAGAGATTTTAACATAATATTCATGACAGAGTTGGTTTATTCCTAGTACTAAAAAGATGACTCAATGTTAGTATTCCATTATATACATAATCTACTAGATATTATATATATGTACACATACATCATAATCTGTTCATCTATTCCTTGGTTGATGGATTTGGGCTATTTCCACCTTTTGGCTATCGTACATGTATTTGGTTGAGTATCAATTTTCAATTACTTTGGGTATCTACCTAAGAATGAAATTGCTGGGTCACATGGTAAAGGAATGAAATACCGATACATGCAACAATGTGGATAAATCTTAAAAGCATTATGCTAAGTGAAAGAAACTAGATACAAAAGGTCACATATTTTATGTTTCCATTTATGTAAGATATTCAGAAGAAGTAAATCCACAGAGATAGAATGCAGATTGGTGGTTGCCAGGGGCTTTGGGCGAGGGGTGAATGCGGAGCAACTAATTAATGGGTACAGGATTTCCTTCAGGGGTGATTAAAATGTTTTGCAGCTAAGTAGAAGTGGTGATTGCACAACATGGTGAATATACTAAATTCTACTGAATTTTTCAATTTAAAATGTTTAATTTTGTGTTATGTGCATTTTATCTCAATTTAAAAAGTAAAGGAAAGAAAAAGAAATCAGTCAATATAATTGGCCACATGTAAGAGTCAGAGACTGCTCAGAAAAATAGAAATCCTCTAACCATTTAACACAGAGGAAATTTATGTATTTAGCCATGCACTGTTGAAGCTGAGTGAAGGGCATAGGGGGAGGGTTACTATAATTTTATTTTTATTGTTGTATATATTTTATATTTTCCACAATTAAAAGTTTTTAAAAATCTATATTATCTCAATCTTTCTTAATCTCTGTAGTCCTTATTCTAGACTGAACTGTGTCTCCCCAAAACTCATATGTTGAAGTTTTAACCTCAATTTCCTAAAATGTGACTATGTTTGGGAATAGGGTCTTTAAGGAGGTAATTAAGGTAAAATGGGGTCATATGGGTCCTAGTCAGATACGAATGGTGTCCTTATAAAAGGTGAGATTAGGACACAGACTGGTATACACAAAGGGAAGACCATGTAAGGACACAGCACAAAGGCAGCCATCTGCAAGACAAGGAAAGAAGCCTCAGAAGAAACCAACCATGCCAACACTTTGATCCTGAACGTCTTGCCTCCACAACTTCGAGAAAATGAATTTCTGTTTTTTAAGTCACCCAAAAATAAAGAAAAAAAAAGAGAGACACCATGTCACGGTTGCTATTGTCTGTCAAATAAAAACATATGTGAACTTAGGTAAAGAGAAAGTTTATTCAAGAAAATTATTGAAATAGGGAGAATGTTAAGATCTGCATATATCTCAAAGTCGAACTGGTTAGTACTGTGGAGGGGAGGGGCATGCATGAAATGTAGTTGGGGACGGGAATTAGGGGTCTCAATAGGGGGAAGGAAATCTTCTAAAACTGATTTATGTGAATAGTACAACTTAGTAAACTTACTAATAATCATTTAATTGTACACTTAAAATGGAGTAATTGCATGGTATATAGATTATACTTCAGTAAAGTTGTCTTTAAAAAAAAATTAGGCCAAGAACAAAACTGGAAAAATATTACATGCACCTTCAAAATATGTACAACTATGATATATTCATACATACATGATATATTCATATAACTATGATATATTTAAAAAGATACCCCCCAAAAAATTGGGCACAGATGTTGATGATACAACGGAGAAAGTGTAATAAACCTGATGACAAGGACAAATTTCTGAATCTATTGGAAGGTGACCAGTCAAGGTGTCTCCCTGTTTTAAAGTGAACCTGGGGTAAAAGCATTCTTACACAACCTTTGGATGCTAAACTTAAGTGGTACAAGTTCAAGAACTAGGTTTCCTTAGGACTGGCAAGAAGGTCCTCTTTGTTTTTTGGTTTTTTTTAAATGATACCCAAATGTAAGATGCAGGATCAAATCTAAGATTATTATGAGATACGAAGCCAAAATAGTGATAAGCCCACAGTGAGTCAAAAATGTTGGCCTAATTTTTTTCTTAGCTTTTAAATGTTTTTGACTGAGTAAACAAGGAGCTATATTTCCTGTTATTAAGGAAATTATTATGAGCCAGTGTCTTGTCTTTTATCTCAACCAATGAAGTTTAAAAACAAACAAACAAAAAAAACAGCAGACAGATTTTGTATGGAACTGAGAGACCATCCTGTCAGGCTATTAACAAGCACAACTGGGTATCTACTTATATCTAAAATATTGCATTCCTGATAGAATAGTTAAAATTTATGTAGGCCTAGAGATTTCTGAAGTGGGTAAACACACACACACACACGTATTACAGCCAAAGACAGATCAGTCTACTAGTAGAATACACTGTTCAACAAAAGAGCCAATTAATTTAAATCCTACAATCTGGTAGTGTTATAAAAATGTGTATCAACACAAAGACTAGGTTTCCTGCACCAAAGTAAACCTAATTTATTTCCACTAGAAAGACATTCTTGTCATAAGTAGGGACTGGTCAGAAAGTTTGGCCAGACTGTAATCTTCAGGCACATCAAATTCTAGAGTTAAAAGACAGATTAATACAAATTAAAACAGGACAATTTAAAGTAATTGAAAAAAAAAAAGCACGACTCTATTGACTTAATAGATATCTAATAATCTACTAGCAAGCTCTTGTTTCACCTAAGTGAAGTACAGATCTTAATTGGACTCTATCTGTACCAGTGGCTTTAGAGAGGATACACAGCTCCTAACTAAATACAAAGTAACAGAGTTCATTAGAAAATCAGGGCTTACCGTGTGCTTTACTTCTGTACTGATTCCTAATCAAAACTGAGGAAATTACAGATGTTATTTTAGCTAGAACTTCCTGGAACTAATATTTGCCCATATTTTGAAAGGTGGTTTTGCATCATTCCCTTCTCCTCCAAAATCAGAAGTTTTTTATGAACAACAGGTCTGCCTGTTGTCTGGGTAGCTGATCATTCCACATTAGCATTGGCAGACAGATAAGCACAGGGACTGGCTGGGCTGGCAGAGGATTCAATTATAAGAGTGGGCACTGCAGCTTAGCTTCTCAGTTTGCTAGGAACACTTTCTTCTGTTTAATTCCCTTAAATTTTGGGCAGAGGAGTGTGGTTGCTCCCCTATAATTTTATCAGATTATAAAAATAATACTCTTTCAAAGCAAGAATTCTATGTGCTTTACTTCAGTCTTTCTGTTATAATTAAACAAACTTAAATATATATATATATATAAACCCTTAGATCTGTGACCAAATTAATGCTGAATTTGTGTGCTCTGTGTGTGTGCACGTGCACACCCACATGTGCTCCCTCTGCACATTTATTCAGGCCTGGTTCCCAGCATTCCACAGAGCAAACAGCTCTCTGGAAGTTTGAACGGCAACACTGTGATTCTACCACCTCTCCAGAGAGTTCCATTGCTGAATATTTTAACTCATCTTGAAATGGTAGCCATTTATCTGAATGGAATTAGAATCATTATTCAATATGCATCATACTTTTTTTATTTGACAGTTTAGCTTATTACTTGTAAATATATAAACATATTTTTGGACACTGATTTTTATTATTAATGTTACATTTTCCTATTTAGGGAATATTTCAATAAAAAATTTTTTAAAAGAGAAAAAGATATTTGGGAAACCAGGAGCAATGAGTTACAATCAAATTGCCAATCAAATGTCTTTTTGGAAATGGAAACCCTATGTCATATTTAACTGTTCAACATTTCCTTCTGGTAAGAAAATATACGAGTAATCAGCATAGCACTCCCATGGCACTTATAGTCCCTAATTCCCTAGGGTATTAAACTTAACATGCAGACAACTTTTAATCAGGAATCACTCAACTGCATTTATCGACATCATTCAACTAACCCCAAGCCTGCCTAAACCCAGAAAGGATTTAAGGAGCTTTCTTCCTTTATTACCTGTCACCATTTCAAAGTCATAATACAGTTGTACAATAAGGAGACTATTTTGTTAATGAGAGGTTTTCTTCAGTGATTTTCAACTTCAGTAAACACTGCAGCATAATCACCAAACTAAATGTAAGATAGAATATGTTTGCTGTTTTCCAAGACTTCTACTGTAAAAGTATACTGCTGCTCAATAAATCCTGGATCACTCCTAACAGACTTAAATATCCCTGCCTATCGCTGGGGGAACAGAGCGCCTACTTCACACATCTAACCATATGCTCATGATTGAACAAAGACTCTTGCTCCCATACTTAGGAGCCCAAAGACACTCTGTCATTATACAGAACAATAAAAGCTGAAGGCTATCTGGAGGATCTCCTGCACCCTGAGCAGCAATATTAGTTTTAATAAAAACTGTAACTACTCATTATTGTAAAAATTTATACCAATGAGGCTCTTCTACACATGTAGCATCTACCACTCTTCTACACAATTTTAAGAAGTTAACTGGCATAGTTTTAAAACAGACTCCTAAAGAGAGAAGACAATCAGATAAGGCAGAAAAGCAAAGGACATTAGTGAGATTGGGACAGGGTCTGGATGACAACATGAGCTAAAACGGTCTCCAAAGATTACCATAAGCAGAAACTAAAAAAGCAACCATGAAATTCTAGTGTGTGTAAGAATCACCTGGGATGCTTGTTGAAAATGCAAATTTCCAAACTCTATGCTCAAAAGATTCCTGATGCTGTAGCTCTAGGTTGGAACCCACAAATGGGCATTTTTTATAAGCACCCCAGGTAAGAATCTGATGCAGGCATCTCACAGTCTGTACTTGGACAAACACTGTGACTTCAGCAAGCCCTTAGAGGACAGAGGGCTCTCTAACCAACCATATTTCTTTCCCAAGAGACTGGACTCAAAAGTCATGAGAAATGTCAGTTTCTGAGAGAGAGAAGGGAAAGAGGAAAAAGGAGGGAGGGGAATCAATCATGGTGAATTATTCTCTAGTTTTTAGAAGAGGTAACAATAGTTATATATTGTCCAAGTCATCAATTGGTGCCTGATCTAGCATTAAATTTGCAAAAAGAATACAATGTATTCATTTATCCAACAAATTTCTTAAGTGCCTATGTGTGGCAAGGACGGTAGAGATTAATAACATAGAAGACAAGCCTTGCCCTACAAGCCTTGCTTCAACCTCCACAGACACTGCCAAGAAGCACAGCGGGATGAGAACCACCTGTCACAGGTGGAAAAATTACGGTTCCCTGGCATTCTAGACCAGGAAAAGCCGTCCTCCAGATTGTGAAAAGGAGGAGGCAGGCAGCAGAGGAGGCTCTGTGGGGGTGACATGGCTGCTGAATCTTGCAGGCATACAGGTTTTAAACATGATTCTTTATGCAGAGGAAAAGAACATCCCAGGGGCACAAACACTAGGTCCGAAAGTTCACTGAGAGAGCACATGGGAACATATAGAACTAAAATAAGTTTTCATTTCAGTGGCAACTAGTCAGCTTGACTCAAAATCCATCAGGGGAAAACTGTACAAATGAATGCAGAAACACAGCTCTTTTTTTAGGAAACAGAAAATTCAACATCTGGTTCTAAACTCCACTTAAAGGAAATAGACGTATGTTGCTACAAAGCCAGGAAAGAGTGGTATTTAAAAAAAAAAACAGCAAAGAGCAGTCAGTGGGCACGTTTCTGGAAGGCATCTGTCAAGTAGGCTTATCAAACCCTGGCCTCTGTATCCAGCCTTGCAGATTGGAGGTCAGCAGCTTTGCAGGAACCAGTGAGCAGGCCATGCAACTGCCTAGCCTAACACACCCATGCGTGCTCCTTCTCCATTGCTAAGGTCCTAGCACCTATTAAATTCATTCCTCAGAAACAACATACACACAAGGCCTGGTTTTCTTTCGCACATAGGAATTTTGGTATTTGTATTTTTCCCCCCTGTGCTACCACTGCAGAGAAAATGTCTTTCTACTATACCTGGCTGTTTTTTTTTAACAAGGAAAAGGAAACAAGGAGTTTCTGTGCTGTCTCACTATTATACATCCTTGGGAATTCTCTTTGAAACAACTGGAATGGGGACTCAGATCTGGTCTATTTCCATTTGTCAGCCAACCCAGCCAGGCAAGATGAGCAAATTTATACATGCATATCATCTAGGTTTTCATCTTGCAAATTTATTTTTTTTAAACCAATATCCACCCAGGAAGCCTTGCCAATCTTATCAACACAAAGCCTAAAAACATGTCCTGTTTCTTGCCTATGGTAGCACTGAGTTTAAGCACAACTGAAGTGGGTTTATGATTGCAGCCTACAAACAGCACATTTATTTTCTGTACTGCTTTGTTTCTGCATGAAAGCAATCACTTCATGACACTATACCGGCCCTTCTTCAATCAAAACTGTGCTTTGCAAAGGTTGGCACACTACCTGAAGCTAAGTATTGAAGATTTTTTGAAACTGTGTTTGCTGTATCATAGTAAAAGTCATAACATCCACTGCTCCATAACATATGCTATTGCTTTTTTCAGTTTTTTTCATGCTGCCAAAAATATTCACTCCAATTCAAAAGAAATTGCTGATGAAAAAAAACAGAGATTTTTAACCTATTTAAATGTTAGCTATTTTATATTATGGAAGCTGAAAAAATACATACATAAGAATCAATCAAACCTCTATCTGAACTGGACTGTTTTTTGCACCGCCTTCTTCAGTGTGCTTATTTCATGTTTGCAAATGCTACTTGAATTTTGCAATCTTGAAAGCGAGATTCTTAAAATACTAGAATCCTGTATAAAAAGTATCCTTAATCTCTAAAGTAAATGTTATGAGATATCTGTGTATTTCAGAGTGGGATTTGTTTCTTTCTAACAAATGTTTATTGAGGGCCTACTATGTGAAATACAGAGTTTGGGGCACACTGGGAACATAGCAGTTAACAAAACAGATAAAAATCCTGCCCATCAAGAAACTTATGCACAGAGGAAATTCTATATAGTTAAATAAATAAATGAAACAGAGGCTACTGGATTAAGGAGAGACTAGGTAGAATAATAAAGTAAGAAAGTGGGTTGAAAGTTGGGGGTGGCGTGCGATTTTAAGTCAGGGACGGCCCCTTTGCAAGGTTATATTTCAGCAACAGGAGACGTGGGGTGGGCATATGTGGCTCTGGAGAAGGAGCTTCCTAGAAGAAGAGCAAGTGCAACAGCCAGGGTGGCTGCGGTAGAGTGAGCTGGGGGACAGTAGGAGAAACAAGGTCTGAGACGTCACAAGGGACACAGTGTGAGGGATTGGAAGCCACAGAGACATGGGTGGGGAGCCCCTGGGGTCTTGATTGAAGCACTAATGCGATCTGGCTTTCTTTTGTAAACTGAGATATAATTCACATATTATAAAATTCACTCTTTTTTTTGGAGACAGAGTCTCACTCTGCTGCCCGGGCTACAGTGAGTGCTGTGGAGTCAACCTAGTTCACAGCAACCTCAAACTCCTGGGCTCAAGCAATCCTTCTGCCTCAGCCTCCCGAGTAGCTGGGACTACAGGCATGTGCCACCATGCCTAGCTAATTTTTCTATATATTTTTAGTTGGCCAATTAATTTCTTTCTATTTATAGTAGAGACAAGGTCTCGCTCTTGCTCAGGCTGGTTTTGAACTCCCGACCTTGAGTGATCCGCTCGCCTCGGCCTCCCAGAGTGCTAGGATTACAGACATGAGCCACCGCGCCGGGCCTAAAATTCACTCTTTTAAAGTGCACAATCAGTGGTTTTTAGTAAAGTCACAAGGGCGTGCAGCCACTATCACTTCTAATTCCAGAACATTTTCATCACCCTAAAGAGAAACCCCATACCC
>CAUYRT010087958.1:0-27952 GCA_963574885.1 Lepilemur ruficaudatus | reverse complement strand
AGGCTAGAGTGCTGTGGCATCAGCCTAGCTCACAGCAACCTCAAACTCCTGGGCTCAAGCGATCCTTCTGCCTCAGCCTCCCGAGTAGCTGGGACTACAAGCATGCGCCATAATGCCCGGCTAAATTTTTTTCTATATATTTTTAGTTGGCCAATTAATTTCTTTATATTTTTTTTAGGTAGAGATGGGGTCTTGCTCTTGCTCAGGCTAGTTTCGAACTCCTGACCTTGAGCAATCCGCCCGCCTCAGCCTCCCAGAGTGCTAGGATTACAGGCGTGGGCCACCGCGCCTGGCCAGAAATTAATTTTGAAAAAAAAAATACATTACAATTCCAGAAGCAAACACGCCCTCCTTCTGATATACCAAGGTGACTGGACTGATAAGATTTCTTCCGCCTGTTGGAAAAGAAAAACAAGGTAAAGCAGGTGACATACTTAAAATTATAATATAACAATGAATATATAATAAAAGTTGCTTACTAATGATTACTAATGTAAATCACATAAGTTGTAAGGTCCATATCATCAGGTCTGTGTAACTAGCATTATAGGATTATATAATATATTTATTTTTTTAGAAAAGTTTTGTCAGAGGTTTTAAGAGGCCAGGAGAAAAAACAACAAACCAAACCTATATTATCATGGAACCGTATACTTAATATTTGTACATTCTATGGTATGTAAATTTATACCTCAATAAATAAATTACAGTGGACAAAAAGTGAAAAGAAAAGATTTTCTATAAGAACATTTGTTATTAATAAAATACTACCTTTGGGTGAAAATACAAAAAAGGCATATTAACATTTTATTTAGGCAAATCATGAGAACTACAAAATCAATGTCTCAGGTGGCATCCGTCAAATTATTTGTTTGCTGCATACTACATGCCTGACATTTTCCTAGATGCTACAAAGCACACTTGCCTTTCCTTCAAAGACTGTTCACACCTCCCAGCAGTCCCTTCTCTTCCAACTACCACTGGAGTCCAGGTTCTTATGACTCCTGACATGGGTACCCCAGGTGCTTGTTGCTTACTGCCACCCACTTCTAGGATCTTCTTTTCTTGAAATGTGGCTAAATTAATCTGCCCAAGTGCCATTCCAGTTGGGGTACATCCCCATTTATGAGTTTTTGATGTTACTCACTGTCAGCTGAATCAAGAACAAACATCTTAGCTGCACATGAAAGGCCAGATACGGTACAAATGCCCTTCATCTTCCTCTACTCTTTTGTAACACTTGAGGCTTCGGACAAACAGATCACTTCTCATTTCTCAGCCTTCCTCATGTTTTGTCCATACAGACACCATTGCCGAAAATTCCACCTACCCACATCTCTGCCTATGCACCCATCCTTCAAGGGCCAATTCAAATGCAACCGTCAAAATGACTTAACTTGGACTCTTTCCCTCATCTGACTCCCCACAGCACACTATGAAATTCTTTCTTAATGAAATCATCTTAACCTACCTGGGGTATAATTATTTGTCTACTTGTCTTATCCTCTTTAATAAAATCTAAGTTCCTTAAGAATAGAAATTATGAGACTGTGTATTTGTCATCTATGTAACCTCTAAGGCACTCTGCTTAATGTCTTCCACATTGTAGAGGCTTGAAAGCATTTATAATATTTCATGAAAATCATAAGAAATAGTATGTAGGAAGGAAATGGTGAACAATATAAAACTACATATAATTAAGTTCTAAATTGTGTAAAATATATTAGGTCTTATTTCCTGGGTTCAGGTGTCCACGCCACAGTTTATGTGAATTTGGGCATGTTTCTTAATATAGCTCATCTGTCTCATGGAGATAAAGGTGTGTCTCCTTATGATGTTGTTTTGAGGATTTCAGGAAATATGCATGCAAAGTGGTAGCAGAATGCCAAGAGCACAGTGACATCAATACATATCAGCAGCTGTCAGGATCATCCACAGGACTTGGTAACCAGCTAGAGGAGGAATCAAGGATGTCTCTAAGACAGGGAAAAATAGGGAAAACCAATAAAACCAACACCCACAGCTATACTTCTGGGAATATGAAGCTGAGTGGTTTCTCACCCAATGGCGATTTCTCCTCTATCTTATTAAGCACGGTTGTCTTCACGGTATCTCCATTAATCATTAAAAGATGACCCTCTTCACAGCCAACATACAGATCACTTGTTGGAGTCCAGCAATGCATGGTTGGGTGAAGCAAAGAATACATGTCGTCTTTTGGCTTCAGAGAAAGAATAAAAATCTTGTGTTGAGACAACAATCATGGCTAAGAGCCAGAGAAATACCCAGCAGAACAATTGCCAAAAAGAAACCAAAGAATATGGGCCTACATAAATTCACTGGTCTTGCTATCTGCCAAGAGCTAAGTGAACTACTCCTTCTTCCCCATGATTCTCTCTCCACATTTTGATTCACTAAGAAAAAATAAGGTGTTCATGCCAGCATATTCAGTCCTGTTGTCACAGATTCTCACGGAAGTTATGAGTAATAACTTCTAAACTCTTTCTTTGTGGACTTTTTTGGTGTTTTGAATCTAAGAAGGTCGTTGTCTAGCTAAAATCACCCTTTTTGAAGGAGACTTTCATCAGCATTTCTGTCTCCTGGTTCTGTGGGGGGCGCGGATGTGACTTTCCTTGAGCTGCTGTGGAGAGGTTGGCCAGGATCCTCTGCTTAGCAGCACTCATGGGAATGAGAAGACGGCCCTCTGCCTGGCTCGGGTCTTGGGTGCCTTCTGTAATTTGATTCATGAAACATCCTACGTGACTTTGATTCAAAGGAAAGAGAAACGGACAAAATGTACCTAGAAGAAAAGTGGATGTATCTAGAAGAAAAGCTGACTTTGGGGTCTAAAAACAATATTGACCAAGGGTCTAAGGCAAATTTTTTCTGTCAAGGGCTGGATAGCAAATGTTTTAGGTTTTATGGACCACATAGGTCTGTGTCACATCTTTCCTTTTTTCTTTATAACCCATAAAAAAATGTAAAAACCATTCTTTAGCTTGGGCCATAAAAAGCAGGCCATAGCTTGTTGATCTCTGCCTTAGATGATACACTTCAGCATTGTGCCCCTGCAACTGTGAGCACTTAGCACTCAAGTAGCCAGCAGGCAGCGGCCGCTCCCGCATTCCATCAGCACAGGGCAGGCCTCCTTGTAAGCCGAGGACCACCTGCTCGCCCTCTTGGAGGTCAAGGTAGCTGCAAGAACTGTTTTGGGCATGTGCTTCCCATTACACTGATTAAGATTCTGAACTCAGGATACCATAATATAGCACTCCATCCTTTTTCTTTGACTAATCAAACATATTAGCATACTTTTTATTTATTTGTTAAGAATATAATGTTTAATGCTATCTGAGCATGTTGTTATGCTATACTATTATTTAGAATTGCAGTTGCTACAACAGAAAGCAGTCTTGTTTTCTTTAGGCATCCTTACACACATAGACATAGAAGACATTTTTTAAGAAGCTATTAGCCAAATTAACAAAATTCTGAACTTCTTTAAGAAATCCATGTTTATTTCATTCTTTCACACAGGTATTCATTCATCTAACAAACATTTGTTGGGCACCGCTATACTCCAGGCTCCGTTCTGGGCACAGGGATATAGCAGTGAACGAAACAGACCAAAAAAAAAAAAAAAAGTTCCTGCCCTCATGGAGTTTACATCTTGGTGAGGAGAAACAGAGAGTGAAAATAAATTAAGAAGTTAAATATATAGAATGTGTATATTGTGTAAGAATGTGTATTGTTATATATTGGTGTGTATTGTGTTATATATTGTGTATGATGTGTATATATGTGTTGAAAAGTGCTCTGAAGAAAAACAAAGCAGGGTAAGTTGGAATAGGTTTCATAGTTGGGGAAGATTGTGAACCTATATAAACAGCCATTTTTCTATTCAAAAATCCCTGATGTATGTAAGCTACCTTTCTAATAAATACTCAATTGATTGAATAACATATTGCATATTACTCTTTTAATTTACAGAGGATTTGTGGATTCAAAGTAGTGGCAAGTGTGGCACTGCCCAAGTAACCATTTCCACTAGATTCTCAACTGATACAAATTTGTGGCATGATTGATATTTCAACAAATACTTTTTGGGTGTTGCTTATATACCAGGCATTGTGCCAAGTCCAAAGGGATCCCTCTTCTCAACAGGTTAATCACTTCTTGAGGAAAAAAGAAGTATCAACAAATATCAGAATGAGAAAGCATGGTAGGTTATAGTAGAGAGGTGTTTAAATATTACAGGGACATCACTGAGAAAGCAATGGGTTTTTTCTGCTGGAGTGAGGGGAATGAGGAGAGAGGAATTATGATTTGGGATGGACCTTGAAGTATGACTAAGGCAGCTATCACACATAGGAGCATTCATCATGATGATTTTTTTAAAGGATAGATTGACTTTAATTGTATGATTGGTCTATTTCATGCCCTCACAGCCTTGGATAGTTAGAAAATAAATACTTGAGTAATGATCTGGTCATCCAGTGGACGACAAAAAAGGCAAAATCAACCAAGTAGATTAAACTGCTGCTGATTAATGATATTTCTGTAGTGTCTGACTGAGATTTGACTCATAAAGAAAAGAGTTATTCACTGAATCATCATTATTTAGAAGCTTCTTGAATTGTCTTTTTGACATCTAACCTTAGACTATAAGTCACAAAAATATAGACTCTTATCTGGTATAACAATAGGCTCGAAATCCTAAAAACAAAACAAAAACAAAAAACACACCAATATCTCATTCTCATAATGCCATTGACTCTGTGTGTATGAAACAGAATGCAAGGATTAAAACTTGGACTTTTACGGCCTTGGTATGTTAAACTAGAATTATATGTGGCTTTTCTTTAAGATAAACCTGGGCTTGTCCTCCTATTATTTTCTTTTATCAATAAATATGTTTGGTACCATTTAAAAATGAATGTGATATCATCCGGAATATGCAAGCAGAAACAATTTTTAATTCTGAAAATTCTGAGAGTTTTAAAAGAAAAAGTGTCAATACTGTCTAAAAATATTTGTCGATAACACCACCTCCTTTTTCAGTCCCCTGGCCCCAAAAATCAAATATTTTGATATGGAAACAAAACATGAAAAATTGGAGTCCAACTTAATACTGCTTTAGAAAATGTAAAAATCCAGACATGTTTCAAAATACTTGAGTTTATAAAAGAGATTTTATATTTAGCAACTTCTGTTTAAAAAAATAAAAAAGGTAGATAGAAAAAGGAAACTAGGCACTTGAGGTTAAATTGATTTGAACTTCACTTGGATCCAATTTCTGCCCAGATAACATCTGCCTTTGATTTCCTCCATGCTACAACTTAAAACTGGATATGTTTCCAGTGCCCTAGGTAAGTGTACAATGTGAATCAGGCCTTATTTAAAGGCCTGTAATGTGCCCTTCTAGCGTTAGCTACAAGAAAGATAATGGGACTATTTAATGTTTGTAATTTTTTAAAAGTCCATAGCTTGTCAAGTTCTAAGACCCTTATGTAGATCAAGTCATTATTGATTTCTTTGCCATTGATACTCAGGTCAAAAGAAATGATCTTCAAAGGAAGGAATGGAATCAAGACATTTGAAATCTATTTCTGTTTTGCTTTTGCTCGATGTACAGACATTAATGTTTTAGCCATCTTCCTCACCTTATTTAGTTATAAAATTAATTTCTAACTTAAATATAAAGCATATGGCTTTATTAATATTCCCTGTATGATTTAGAGATGTCAAACTACAGCATTAAATTTTTGATTCCAGTAAAAGATTAAAATACAGAGTGCAAAAGTCCTAGGAAATAAAGATGTCTACTTATTATGAGCATTTTTTTAAATGGTAACTTCACATGAGTGTTTAAAGAAGGTATTTCACAGCATTTTTCAAAAGACAAGGACAATTGTCTGACTTTTAAATGTTTTATGTAGGGTTCACCATGTTGGTGCAAGATGGGGGTCCCTGAAGAAATCTACTGAGGACGAAAACGAATTTGAGGTAGTTGAAATTTCAGGGCACCGAAATACTACACATAGAAACATTCTTTCAAGTTTGTAAACTTTGATGGCTGATCTCTTTGTTTTCACTTTGCCGCCCCACTGTGGCTGAGTGTGGTTATATTTCCAAGGCAAAGACCTGTGCTAACCGGAATGACAGTCATCCCTCAGTGTCTACAGGGGACTGGTTACGGGACCCCCCCTCCACCAAGTACCAAAATCTGTGGATGCTCAAAGTTTCTGATATAAAATGGCATAGCATTTGCATGTAACCTATACATGTCCTTCCATACACTTTAAATCATCTCTAGATTACTTATAATGCCTAATATAAATGCTATGTGAACAGTTGTTATACTGTATTGTTTAGGGAATAATGACAAGAAACAAAAGTCTGTAAATGTTCAGTACAGACAAAAACATCCATTTTTTTTCCCAAATATTTTTGATCTGTACTTGGTTGACTCCATGGTTATGGAAGCCATGGATATAGAGAGTCGACTGTAATCTCTTTCCATAATTTTAAAAAATTGAATCAAGGGCATGCAACCTTTTGTCTTGCTTGCCACAGAGATTTTTTTTAAATAAACTTAATTCTCCCATTGAATTGCCTTTAACACTGAAAGCTTAATTCCTTGCAGTGGTCAAAAACATTTGGGAACCTTCCCTTCCTCTATCCTCTGACTTAGAGGAAACAGAAACATTAGTATAACACAGGTTCAGGAGGAGGGAATCTCCTTACCTTAAGCCCAAGGCCATGCACGTGCTACTCTCTGTTCCCTGCCTCCCTCCTGAGGTGCACCTGCACCTCTCTTCCCCTTCGTTTATCGTATGGAGGTCACACTCCATTTGCACTCAGCTCCTCACACAGATGAAGTTCTCTTCTCCTCACAGGGCCTTTGCACATGCAGTTCCTTCCCCCTAAAACACTACCCTGCTTTTGGCATGAGTAATGTCTCAGCTTCCCTGTCATCTCCTGGGAGGCCTTCCTTGACCAGCGTGTGCTAATCCCTTCATTGCTGCCCCACTGCCATTTATTCAGTTACAACAATGATCACATTTTGCAACAATTTAATGTGCCTCTTTACTTTTGTTGTTGTTTCGTCTCCCTGACTGCAAACTTCATGAGGTTTATACCTGGTTGGTCACCATGTGACCCTTATTGCCTAAAACAATGTCTGCTACACAGAAGGAGCTTGATAAATATCTGTTGGATGAATGAATGAATGAATGTGTGACACTGGACAAATTCTCCCTTTTGCAACTTTCTTCATCTGTTTTCTACAGCCTGTTCCTCTCTCCTGGCTTTGCTCCTCCTCCTGTGTCTGTGCCTGCTCAGATCCTCTGTCTCCTCCCGACTTTGGGCAGTCAGCGTGTCCTTGCTCTTGTCTCTCCCCTTGTACTCATTTTCCCCTGGTCACCACACGCCCCTCAATGCTCTCACCCTGCCATCTATGAGAGGACACTGACATCTGTGTCTCTGCCCCACCTCCTCCTCCCTAACTCTAGGTCTACTTTGCCAACTTCCACCCAGCACCTCCACCTTTATGTCTTCCCTGAACCCCAAATTCAGGATGTCCAAAATTGCAATCCCATCTGGGCTCCCTGTTTCTGTTAGCAGTGCCATCATTGTCCCGGTCATCCAAACCTGAAACTCAGAGTCTGCTTCTGTCCCAGTCTCCATGGCTAACTCATATTAAGAACCAAGACGATCCCCTGTGTATCCTGCACCTCAGAACATGACAATCAAATGAGATCTCACTTCCTGGACTTCAGCCCACTAGGCAAACAGGGAGCCGCACCAGGTAATTACCCTGAAAGTTTCTGCCTCTTCACCTACTAGCCCAGCGATGGCTGACAGCGGCAGCACAGGTCCGTAGATGGGATCTTTGGGTAAGGACTGGGGGAAAATTGCCTCTGTTTCATTGAGAAATGACCCATCTTCTAGAGGTAGTTTTACCGGCCTGTAGAAAAAAGAGACATCAGAACCATCGGATGACTAGAAACTAATCATTGATGTAACCACTGCATGTCAGTGGTTACAGAGGTGGGGAGGTATTATAACTTATAAAAAACAAATAAGATAAAAGCCAAATGGTAGATTAAAAAATATATATTATAAAAGGAAAAGTTATGCCCAGTTTTAAATTAAGTACACAAGGATTATCAAAATTTTTCAAAGTTACTATCTAAAGCAGGAGTTGTAAATTTGAATGCTAATGAGGTCTGGGCAGGTGATGTGTGGCTGCTGGAGACAAACGGGGAAATTTGAGAAATCTCAAATTTTAAGAGAAATTATGAGAAATCTCTCAAATTTTAAATGTTAGCAACTAATTCAAATAAAAACCATTGTGGGCCAAAATAAATATATATGTAGGCTGTATTCAGCTACCTTTGCAACATATCAAGAATTCATTTTCAAATTTATCATATATTTACTTTTAACCCATAATATGGCTATAAAGGTTAGTTTGAAGAATTCATGGCCTAATACATGAAATTTAAAACTTCCTTGGTTATGTTTTATGAATGATAAATAATTTCAAAAAACAATCACATAAAAACAGTACCTACTGCTAATGTAACGCTTAGGTGTTTTCAAATCCTGCTTGCTTTATGAATCAGAATAATCCACCCATTTTGTCTCCCAGTTTATTTGCTTATAGAAAAGTCACAACCCAACATTCAAAACTAGACTAGAATGTTTGAGGAAAGCAAAGGAAGAAAAGAGTGATAAATTACTTGCCGGCCTTGACAAGGATCTGATAGAGATATTACCCACTTTATTAAAAGGTCAGCGTTGTCAACTCTGACTAGGGACAGATTTGGCTAATCAGTGGGTTCTCATGAAAATTAAATTGAAACATGAAGAGTACCAATCGGAAACAAATGCTTCTCTTATGGCTCTCCGTTTTGAAAACTTTATTTACTAGCTTTACATTTCTCTTAAGGTGATTTTTCAAAAATTGCAGTTTCAGAGGTATGCCTGTCCAGCATCTCTTGATCCTTGACTTTGTGGAGTATGCTAAAACGGTCAGCTCAGTGGCACCTTGAGCATTTGAACTCTTTCTCAACAAAGACACCCATTCTCACCAGGGCATTTGTCATAGAATTTCTCTTTGCCCCAGTTCTATTTACACAAATAACTCTCACGATTCCAATCTATGCAACTACCTTTTTGTTCGTGGATAATGTGGCTGAATGTATAATCTGTAGGCTTTCTGTATCAGTTTCTTATTTTTGAGAGTCCAGTAGGGCTTCAAAATACTAGCAAAAAGTCCTAACTGACCTTTTTATATAATAGGCATGTTTTAAAATAGTAACAACAAATCAAACTTTGGAAAATTAAACCACGTTGGAAAAAGGTTTAAGAGAACTTGATATTTAAAAGAAAATAATTGGGAAACCAAGTCACAGAGAATCTTTCTGAAATGCAAACAACCACTCCGGGGTAATTATATATGTAGAAAGACATTATAACAAGATAAGCCGTATGTATATGTGTGTGTTTATGTATGTATAAAGCCACTTAATTCATCAGATCGGCCCAATCATATCACATGAATGCAAACAAAGACCACGTTGTTGCTGTGCAGTAACAGAGCCCCCTACTTTGGTTTCAAGTAATGCTCCTGGTTACTTCTTTCAATGGTCCACACGCTCACTGTATTTGGACTTGATAAGCACAGCTGGCGCCAGTTCATGGGGTTAAAAGACATCTGGCTCACATCCACCCCAGGTTGTGATTTCTTGCACAAAATGACATTCGATTCCCAGTTCCTTAGAAGAAAATAGCATTTGATGAAAAAAGTAATTCATTTGAATTTCATATCTTAAGAACATTTATCTAATTATTTTTAAATAATTTACATAAATTGGGACATAAATTTATGATACAATTTATGTAGTCTATGACACTGATGTTAAATTTATAAATAATTATGCTTATCATTATACTATATCCTAAGAAAACAAAACGACTATGTATTTTAAAAATATTACACTGTCACATGCTACATCAACCAAGGCTATTTTATCCTCCTTATTAAGTTTGAATATAACTCAGCCAAACCTAGAAAACAGAACATACCATCACATTTGATGAAAAACAAGTGTGGGTGCCCCAATCTCTAACTACTATATCTGAGTACTCCCTATGGCTCTGGGTGACTGTACTCATCCAAGCCATTTGATCATTTACTGAGTTTTTAAAATCAAAGTGGTAGTATTTTAAAAGTATTTACTGATTTACTCATTTGAGAGAATGTCCTGAACCTCTAACTTAAACAATGAAAGGAAAGGAAAAAAAATAAATGTGGGCTATGCCCTCATCTGTGGGACCAGCGCTCCATTCGGGGTTGTGCTAGGAAGCTGGGACTAGCACTTACTGAGCGCGGCTTGTCTTCCGGCTCCCTCCTGATCTCACTCCCCTCCGTCCCTGTCACAAATGCCCTGTCCATCACATGGGCCATTCCCTTGCTGGAATCCCCACTTCTCTTGATCCTGTGACTTTCCACCTCAGGTACCAACCATCAACCCTGGACGGACAAAACTGGAAGCCTGGGTTGCTGGGGACATTGTAACAAAGATTCCAAGTCTGCATACGTCAGTAACACCATAAATTCGTGGTTATCGCCCCCTCCAGATCCTTAATACAATCTCCAGTCCTACTATGTTTTTCTGGTCAGTTCTCTCTCCTGTTCTTTAAAGCAGACTTTTTCAATATTCTCCCCTCTCCTGAAGCCTCTAACCCCTCCACCGCCTTCCCAATCACAGCAAATGGCCTGGATTCCCATGAATAAAATAGAGGCCATCAGCTGAGAACTGCCCCAAATCCCTGCTATCAAGTATAACTACCTGTTGGGGTCTGCACAATTCTCTCCTCCTCCTCTCCTGTTACCATGGAAGGCACATCCTTCCTCCTACCTGAAAGACCAGTTTAACCACCTGGGCTCTGGATCCTCCCATCTTGCCTTTTTAGGAACATTAGTTTATCCGTGGGTCCTTCTCTTCTGCATCTTCAGACCCTCCCTCTCGCCTGTGTCCTTCCTGCCAACGAGTGAGTGCTCACCACCTTTTAAGAGAGGCTTCCCTCAGTCTCTGCTTTCTATGTCTCTCTTGCCTCCCCTTGGACCAAACTTCTGGCAGGAGTTGTTCTAACTCACTGCCTCTGCTTCCTCACTCCCACGCCGCCCCCTGCCAGGACATGTGCACCCTGTCAGCATCCTTCCATCACAGCTGTCTCCGAGATCCACAGGCATCTCCATTCTAAATCCAGCAGGCACTTCTCCGTCCTTGTCTCATTTTACCTCTGCAGAATTTGACCCTGCTCACCACAACTGCCTACTGGGATCACTCTTAGACTCTGTCGTGCGCATCTCCTGGGGCAGCCCCACTCGTGCCTGG
Source organism: Lepilemur ruficaudatus (assembly GCA_963574885.1). Lineage (NCBI taxonomy): Eukaryota > Metazoa > Chordata > Mammalia > Primates > Lepilemuridae > Lepilemur > Lepilemur ruficaudatus. The sequence continues at coordinate 16,541 of CAUYRT010087958.1, read as the reverse complement.
CCCCTGACCCTCTCTCCTGCCTAGCTGACTCGATGGGCGTCCAGCTCTGTGTGGGATTGGACGCAGGCCACCTGTGCCTCACCTCACACTGGCTTCCCTTTTGGCCCTGAGCCTGAGATGTGGGAGGTCACAATAAACCTGCAGATGTGAAAGGGTTCACACCCTGTAGGATGGGATACAGGAGTTGGTGGATAAATTCTTGTCTCCTCCTCTCCCCTTCCTCACCCACTGTCTAGACTGTCCAGATTCACAGTAGCTCATCCAGCCTCCCAGAAGACCACCTTCAAGACAGAGTGATCAATTGCACTTGGTACCAAGTGGCGGCTGGCACAGTAACGTGCCTTCACGTTGGCCGCCTCCCTGCCTCCTTCTCTGGCATTGCACCCTGGGATTGCACCTCCTACTAAAGCAGGGGCCCATGAGCTTGTGCCTAAGCCTCTGCTTTCTGTGGAACACAGGCTGAGGCTATTCTGGAGCCCTCCCTGCCTAGCGCTCCTCCTCCCTCCAGGGCTACCCCTGTGAGTCTCCTATGTGGGGTCCTCTTCATTAAGTCCCTTCCATTGGTGTCCCTCTAGGCTCTGTCCCAGGCTTCTCTTGGGATGTTCTTTTTTATTTTCATCACTTTGATTAGCAATAACTACTACCAAATGTTTATCTCCAGACCTCTCTCCTGCTCCAGTTCTGGATATCCGTGGCAGAGGCATAGTGTGTCTCCCTATATCTATTCTCCATTTCTCCCTCTGAGTAACAGAACCCCTGGTTTGTGGCCAGGCACATGGCTACTCACAGTGAGGACCATATGTCCCAGCATCCCCCGTAGCGATATGTGGCTGTGGCTGAGCTGGTCCATGAACATAAGTGGCAGTGCTGTGTGCAACTGCCAAGCTGTGCATGTCAACGGAAGGCTTGTGCCCTCCCCCTCTTCCTTTTTTCTTTCCAATGGCTCCCCAAAATACACGAGTGGTGCCCCATTTTAGACTAGAGATGAGAGCAACACCCTAGGAATGGCAGATGGGAGATGGGAGACTGGCTGCTCACACCCAGACTGCTCATGCGAGAGAAATAAACATCTGCTGGTGATGTGGGTTTCTGTGCCAGAGATAGAACCTAAATCCTAATTGACATATCAACTGCCAACTACACGTCTCCATTTATTAATCTCAGGCACCCTCAATTCAGTTTGTCCCCTAATCCATCTGCCCCCATTGCCTCCTCCAAATTCCCTCCTCCTCCTCTATATCTTTCTGATTAGCACCATAATGTCCCTGAGTTGTCAAGTCACAACTCTGTATGACCTTGCACCTATCTCTCCCCCTCAGCACCACACCTGACATTCGGTCAGTTGCCAAGTCCCATGATGCCACCTCCTAACACCTCAAGAACACTCCACTTCCTCCATCTCTACTCCCACCCTCGCCCATGCCTCAGTAGTCTCTCATCTGCACCACCGCAGCCTCCTAACTTATGTTCCTGCCTGACTTCCCTCCGATGTGCCTTCCACAATAAGGCCGGAAAGAGTCTTCTTAAATGCACATTTGATTATGTCACATCCCTGCTCAAAACCCTTTAGCGGCTTCCCATTGCCCTTGAGGTAGAGGACGTGCCCATTAGCAAGGCTTCTATGTGGGGTGACTTCATGACTTCTGCTGTATGCCCAGCAGACACCCAGTGTAGGTCTGTTGCTCTGCATTAATTATTAATAACATCCTCTTTTTGTCTCAAAAGTATCCTGATTTGGGTGATAAACTACACAGTCCCCTACTTACAAGGCTGCTCAAGCACTGGCTTCAGACGGCCCTCTCAGCTTGCCTCTGTCATGGCTAATTTTTGGTTCTCCTCACTATGGCTTTTTTTGGGTGGGGGGAGTTTCTTGGAGCCTTTGGCAAACCACTGTGCCTGTCATTTTTGTTTTTGTTTTTCAAAATATTAAGGGGGTACAGATGTTTTTGATACATGGCTTGAGTCAAGGCTATAAATGTGCCCATCATCCAAATAGTGTTAACTGTACCTGTTAGGTGGGTTTTTGCCCCTTCCCCCTGCTTGATTTCCAATGACTTTTACTTCCCTCTGTGCACTTGTGTGCCCATCGGTTAGTTCCAGTTTATTAGAGAATGCATGTGGTGTTTGTTTTTCTATTCTTGAGATACTTCGCTTAGAATAATGGTCTTCAATTCTTTCCAAATTGCTGCAAAGGGCATTAAGTCATCCTTTTTATGGCTGAGTAGTATTCCATGGTATACATATGCCACATTTTGTAATCCACTTATGAATTGAATGGCACTTGGGTTGGTTTCATATCTTTGCAATTGTGAATTGTGCTGCAATAAATATTCGAGTGCAGTGTCTTTTTGATAAAATGACTTCTTTTCCTTTGGGTACATCATGGCCTTTTAATTAAAACCTGCCATGTTTTCTCTACCTCATGGCCTTTGTACATGCCATTCCTCTGCTTGGAATCCTCTTCCCTCTCCTCTTCACAAGGCTGATTCCTACTCATCCTTTATGTGTTGCTACAGGTTGAACTGTGTCTCTCCAAAATTCATATGTTGTTATCCTAACCCCTAGCACCTCAGAATATGACCTTATTTGGAAATACGTATTTACAAAGGCAATTAAGTTAAAACGAGGTCATTAGTCATTAGAGTGGGACCTAATCCAATAAGACTGGTGTCCTTATAAAAAGGGGATATTTGGAGACAGACACATACACACACAGGGAGAATGCCATGTGAAGATAAAGGCAGAAACCTGCGTGATGCTTTTGTAAGCCAAGGAGCACCAAAAACTGCCAGAAAGCCAGTGGAGAGGTGTGGGACAGATTCTAGCAGCCCTCACAGGGAGCCAACTCTGCTGAGACCTTGATCTTGGAATTCTAGTCTCCAGAACTGGGAGACAATAAATTTCTGCTGTTTAAACCAGTTTGTGGTATCTTGTTATGACAGGCCTAGTAAACAAATGCAGGTATCAACTTAAACATTACCTCCTCTCCTCAGGAAACCTTCCCTGACCACCCCACTCCGCCATCAGATAGATGAGGTACCCTTACTGCATGTTCCCATTGTATCTTAGGTCATTGGAAATTATAAAACAGCTCAGACCCCTCTGAGTTTAAATCCCACTTAGCAACTCAATAACCATGTAAATTTAGGCAAGTAGCTCATAAGATCAAAAAAATTCAAACTTAGTAAAAAGAAAAATTGCATTGGCTTGGTTTCTCATATCATGCTTCCAGCAAGCCTCCTCAAACAAAAACTGGACTTTGTACCTTGCTTTGGTCCCTGTCTGATACTCCTGGGGAGTGTAACATTTTTGTCATAGTATACTAATAGTACCTACGTGATAAAGGCAGGCATGCTTTTATTGGTTAGAGTTTAAGTCTAGGACATACAAGATGTTATGATTGTATTGCCTGGTAGAAGAGTTAAGTTTAAGGTGTTATGATTTTAGAGACCTCTGGAAAGTTAACTATTCTCGTATCCAAGCTATAAATTTTATTTAGCCATTTCTTTTTCTGACTCTGTGTGTGCGTGCGTGCGTGTGTGTGTGTGTGTGTGTGTGTGTGTGTGTGTATGTGTGTTCTCTTTAAGCACTCAGGAACTGCTATGGTCTGAATGTGTCTCTCCCAAATTCATATGTTGAAATGCTAAGCCAACCCCCATATTAGGAGGTGGAGCCTTTGGGGAGTGATTACGTCAACAGGGTAGAGCCCTCAGGATCAAAATTACAGCCCATATAAAAGAGACCCCAGAGATCCCATCCTTTCCACCATGTGAGGACACATGAATCAGCAAGCAGACCCTCACCAGCCAGTGAAGCTGCTAGTGCTTTGATCTTGGACTTTCCAGCCTCCAGAACGGAGAGAAATAATTTTCTGTTGTTTATAAGCTACCCATTTATAGTATTTTGTTACAGCGGCCCAAACAGACTAAGGGAGGGGACCAGCTTCTTTTGTATTCCTGCTGGTTCCATTATTAAGGAGTTACATAAAACTACCCTGTGTGCTCACAATCTGTTTGAAAATGCTGCTTTAACATGGAATCTCTCTAAAGGTTCAGTTTCTTTCTTCAAAATGAGGACCATCATAGATGTCTCATAGTGTTTTTGTGGGGATTAGAAATCTCAGTAAATGCCCCTCTGATGAAACTGGTGGTGGTGGTGCATAGCAATTAGCCTACCTTATTATCTTTGCTTATGGACCCCAGATGTCCCAGACTCTACCAGCCTGGGACTACAACCATGAGACCACTACCCCCTTATTTTAGTTTTTTTTTCAAAACTGTTACTTTTGATTACACAAATACGATATAAATCTGGCTGGGTGCGGTGGCTCACGCCTGTAATCCTAGCACTCTGGCAGGCCGAGGTGGGCGGATGGCTCAAGGTCAGGAGTTCGAAACCAGCCTGAGCAAGAGCGAGACCCTGCCTCTACTAAAAATAGAAAGAAATTAATTGGCCAACTAAAAATATATATAAAAAAATTAGCAGGGCATGGTGGTGCATGCCTGTAGTCCCAGTTACTTGGGAGGCTGAGGCAGGAGGATCGCTTGAGCCCAGGAGTTTGAGGTTGCTGTGAGCTAGGCTGACACCATAGCACTCTAGCCTGGGCAACAGAGTGAGACTCTGTCTCCAAAAAAAAAAAAAAAAAAATACTATATGAATCCATTTTTCTCCTTTTAAACATTAGAACATAAAGTTTGTTTGGACCTATTTACTTCCAGGAGTTGAATCATGGTACTTGAGCTTCTCTTGGCCTGACCAGAAGTTCGCCTCTTTTGAACTTTCACTGAATTACTTATGGGAGTCCCCAGAGTCCGCAGATTAACTGCTGTCACCAAATTGCATCCTTCTGCCCACTCATCTTCTAGTTCCCTCTTGTCTAGGCCCACAGCCGGCTAACATAGTATCCCCATCAACAGGTGAATAAAGTGTGGTATATCCACACCAAAAAAGGAATGACTATTGCTACACACACACATAGCAGCGTAAGAGAATTTCAGAGTAATTATTCTGCATGAAAGACACCAGACAAAAGAAAAGAACATACACTGTATGACTCCCTCTATACAAAATACTAGACACAAACTAAGAGTGACAGAAATCACATCAGCAGTAAGGGCAGAGAAAAGGTATCTGAAGAGAAAGAAGGAAACTTCTGGGGGTGATGCATATGTTGGTTATGGTGATGATTTCATGAGTATATACCTAAGTAAAAACTTAACAAATTGTACACTTTATATATGAGTAGTTTCTTATATGTCAATTATACCTCAGTAAAGTTGTTTTTTAAAGAAACTCTACATAAACTAAATTTGGCTCTCTGAACCTAGATTCTTATATTTTTTATGTAAGAAATGCTGGTGTGTTATCCTTAATCATTCCTGGAATATTCTGTACTTCCCCTTAGTAAGACAAATTTCTTCCAAAGGGGTTTATATCATGGATGGAAGAGTGAGTGCAGCCTTGCAGCTGGCCACACGAAATGACCCAGCAAAGATGAGAGATGCATCTTATCCACAGGTATTTCCCATATAGCTGGCAAATGTGGTATAATGTTACACTTTCTGAACGTATAATTCTTCTAATGTCTCTAAGAACAATTACTTCAAACTGAGCTATAATATAGAGACCATCTAAATTTCAACATTAGTGAAAAACATGCAAACAACTCCATGATGTCATTTATTTTCAGAAAAGATGGAACTTTATGTATTTATAAATGTATTCTTTATCTGAGAAAATATTCCAGCACACTAATAAAAGAGAAGGACAATAATAATTTAGTTTTTATATAGTTTTTGCCCTGAATGCCAAATTTTAAGCCTAAACATAGCAACTATATTAAACTTTACAACTAGGAGTTTTTCCCTTTTATTTTTCCTTGTTTCAAAATTTTCATGTATATTAATTTTGATAAAATCCAGACAGCTAAGAGTAAAATGTAACCCAGTGAAAGGAATTCTGCAGGATGCAGAAACTTACCAAACGGCCAGTTCAAATTCTGGGAGAGAGGAGTAACTAGCCAGGTAGGTGCCACAGTAACTGAATGTAAGTAAAGTGTAGTCCAGAAGAACAGTGCCTAAAATATAAAATCCATTGCAAGGATTTCATTATCATGTTCAGATTAACCATAGTCTTACAACTTATTTCCCTTTTCTTATGATTTTCACATAATTCAAAAGCATTTAACTATTGGAATAAGAGATGTCCTGGCTGATTTCTAACACTATGAACGGAAAGTTAAGCAAAGTTAAGATTCATTTTTTAAAGATACTAGAGTGAATTAAGACCATTAGTTTACTGTCTCTAGACTTCAACACAGAATTGATCGTACTGTACCATGTATGTCCCAGCATAATTTGAAATGACCCAAGAACCATAAAATATGTAATAAATAAATGAGATATAATTAGAATGGTTAAACAACTTTAAAAAAAAAATAAAAAAAAAAACTTTAAATATTAATACCTTGGAAAGTTGTAATACTTCTATTTTATTTCCTTATCTCTTTACCTTAGGCCATATCTGGCCCTTAGCATAATATCTTTGGCTCTTGGAATAAGAGTTCTATTCTCAGTTTTACCTATAGTTGAAAAAATACAACATGACTTTAAAAGTCTTAGCAACACGTTCAAAATGTGCATGATGAGGATGCTAAAACAGGGAAGTGTCTGTCTCTGCTTCCCGCTAAGTAGCGGTCTGATTTTCTCTCTCCTGTATATACTGTTTTTCAGCGTGGTTCCACAGGTGCAATCTTCACCTTTACTAGGTCTGTCTTTTTACATTTGTGTCTCTATTGTTTGTTCTGTATATTTTTAATGGTTATTTCCTGCTTTTTTTACCCTTCACATTTTAACTGTCCATAACATAACCATAAAACGTGACTTGTCATTTATTGAATTTATTTAGCATAGTCTGTCTAATCAACAAAACCCTCGCATATTTGTTGAATATTTAATGCAAAAATTAAAATAATTTTTTCTATGGGTTCATAGAAAAAAAATCCTTGCTATATAGCAAGAATAGACATTTCTTCCCAAAATCGAAGATTATTAATTTAATATGTTCTTTAAATTAAAAAATGTGGTATTTGAAAAAAATACCACCCAAAAAAGGCATAAAAAATATATCTTCTATAATCCTACCACCAAATTCGGTAAATTTCTTTCTAGTATTTTCTTCTGTTTATTTACTTGTAAAAATATATACAAATATATTTTCTTTAAATATAACTTTGCTTTTTATAGCTATAATAACCATGAATTAAATGTTGTATATAACAATCCATTTAAAATGGAATTTGGAGCATACATAGTGTTGCAGTCTATTGGTTTTTTTATTTACATTATATTCTCTTAGTATTTATTCAAAAAGTTAAAACTCATGTTTGTTTGCATAATACTGCTTATGGGATATTTTAACTTATTTAACCATATTCATAATACTGGAGATGTAGGTTGTTTCCAATCTTTTGCTATTATGACAGTGATTGTTACTCCTCTGCCTACAAACCTTTGACCATATTTCTGATTATTTCCTTAAAATTAAATTCTACTTCTTGAAGTGGGTATACGGGGTCAAAGAGAGTAAATATTTACTTCCCAGAAGAACTCTATCAATTTATATTCCCACCTTCAGCAAATAAGAGTGCTACCCATTTCACTGTACTCTGCATAGCAGTTATAATCTTTTGTGACTTTGATAGGCAGAGAAATAGCATCTTGGTTTAAACTACACTTTTTAAAATGAATATTGATTGCTCTATAAAAGGCTTTGGAAAAAAATTAAAAAATAAAATGAATATTGAGATGGAACAGTTTTTGCTATCTTTGGTTATTTGCAGTTTTGTGATTTGTCTGTGGAAGTTCCTTTTCCATTGCTCTAAAGGGATATTTGTCTTTTTCCTTATTGTTTCATGAATACTCTGAAAATATTTGGTATTTGTTCCAAATATTTTCCTGTTTATTGGTTGCCTTTTAATTTTTCATGTTCATAAGTTTTAAATTTGTACACAATCAAATATGCTAATCTTTTAAAGTTTTTCCTTTGTTATTTATATTGGATGCTTAGTTTCATCTGATATATGTTTTGATGTACAGTGTAACATGAATATCTAACTTGATACTTTTGTTCAAATAGTATTTTCTTAATACCATTGTTGCATAATCCATATCCTCTTTTTTGGGAGGGTGGGCTTCTTTCATCATATACTCAGCTTTTCTATATCCTAGATTCTGTCCCCAGTCATCTTCAAGATTTTCACTGACCTGGTGATCCTTGCACCAACACCATACTCCTAATTACTACAGCACCATGATGTTAAAACAACCCTCTGCCTTGCTATCATATTCTTTCCAATTATTCTCATTCTCCACTTTTTTTCCAGATGAATTCTGGAATCATTTCATTTAAGTACTCCTTGCTATCTAAAACATATGACAAACCTATGAATTACTTTCTGTGACAAATAGTAAAAATATATTTATTTGGAATAACAGGCTTTCCATCTAGGAATATGTCTCTACATATTTAAATTTTAAACCTGTGATTTTTATAGTTTTCTTCATCTAGGTCACTTAGATTTCTTCCTTGGTTTATTTCTAAGCACATAAATCTTCTAACTGCACAGGTATTTATTTTGAAACTAGCATCTTACTGAGCATTCTTTTAATGGTCCTAGTAGACTATTGCATTACCCATAATCTCCTTTTCCATAGCTATAATTTTTTTCAGTTTCATATCTTGCTGCATTGGCTAGAATTTCCAGATTGATATTAAATAGTGGTGGTAATAGCTGATATCCTTGATGACTTATTCCTAATTTTATTGTGAATTCCTTTAGGACTTCATTATTCAATATGAATTTTGGCTATTGGACTTTCAATTGCTTAGACAGAGCTACAGCCAAATAACTAAGCTGGGGAAATTTTAAACACAAAGATTATAGTCCATCTAGACAGTTTCCAATGTGTGAGTGCGTTATCTTTTAAAAGTTGTTTTAATCTGTTGAGAACACAAGTTTCCCCACAAATAAAATATTATAAATTATAGTAAACTTCCTTGACTTCACCCAGTTATTTGACCCATAAGGCTACAGAACTAAGACTGGCTTCAAGCATGAGCTTTCTGACCATGGTGTGTTAAATGATGAATTAAAATCATTAGATGGAGGCTCCAGTAGATCTGTAACAGCTTAGTCTGGGTCAGCTGTATCTAGGAATGAGTCAATAGTAATCCAAATAGTAGGTAATATTGATTGAGCACTTGGCATATATACATATATGAAATCTATAGATAAAATTTCATCTATCATCATCACAGCCTTCACATTAGATACAACCTTTATCCCCATTTCATGGATGAGGAAATTGAGGCTGAGAGACTGACTTGTCTTTAGAAGTTATACAAACATCAGTTCACCTGGATTTTCAATAAAACATTAGGAAAGAAAAAAAATCATAAAAAAGGTAATACAGTCTATTAGCCCAGTGCTTCTCAAAATTTAAAGTACTTATGAATCACCTAGGAAATTCTGTTAAAATGCAGATTCTGATTCAGTAAATCTCAGAGGCGGGGAGCCAAGTTTCTGCCTTTGTAACAAGCTTCCAAGGTAGTGCCAATGTTGCTGGTAAACAGACTACAATTTGAGTAGCAAGACCCTAGCCCATTTAATTAAATCCTCAGTGATAAGCTTGATTTCTTCTTTTAAAAATGTGTATTTTTAAAAAAACTTTCAAAAAAACCAACCGCCCTCATTTATAACAACTATATTTGGTCACATCTTATAACACAATCCTTCAGTTATAGGCAGAAGAAGGGTCCTACAGGATACCTTTTAATTTGGTCCTTCTCGTCAATCCAGGAAAGTTGTATATGTGGATGAGGGGTTTTAGCTTCCGGTCAGAAAAAGCCACAACTTCATAGGGAATGTTAGTTGCCACGACGCCCACAGTTCCATTAATACACTGCAGTACAGTCTTTTTCTTGGTTTCAATATCAATAAATATTACGTAATTCCCACTAGGGTAGCAAAAGGTGTTGTCGTTGACAAAATGAACATGTTGCTTAGGGAATCCTTGCACCCATCTTTAGGAAAAGAGATGTCACCGTCAATAGAATACATTTCAAATACTCTTTCTTTCCTTTTTTTTAACAAAGAAAAGAAAAGGTCATCAGTATTTCTGAAACACATCTATTCCATTTTCACACCATTTCTGCCCCGAACACTCTCTAAGATAAAAGAACACACACTGGCTGTGAAATCAGTTGGAGTCAATGAACTCTTGAAATTTAAACATCAACCTAAAGTTCCATAGGCCTCAATGGCCTTCTTCAGAGAACTTTTCCAGTAAAGAAAACTCTCTGAGCAACACTGAGAAACTCTCAGGAGTTCTGGGGCCTTGTATGCTTGGAAGAGAAAAGGTGAAAACAACAGAAAGATGAAAGAATTTGATGCCAATAATAAAAAAAAAATGTGCACCCTGAGCCATTCTTTTATAATTAGCTTGATTTAAAAAAAAATAAACTTTAAAAAACAACTTTTAGTAGGAAAGCATGCTTTGTGGTTGTGAGCCACGTAGGAAAACAGCTTCTTTATAGAGATGAAATCATTTCAATATTCTACCACATTTTAGACCTAAAAATACACATAAATGCAGAAAATAAAAGGCATGAAGTGGACATGAACAAAAGGGTGAAAACACAAAAGGAACATACTTTTAAGTAAGCAGTGTGTGGTAGTATGTTAGAAAGGAGAGTCGGAGATGAAAGAGATTGTATTTTAATTAAAATATTAAGGACATGCTTGAAGATGGTGGAGAAGGCAAGTGAAGAGCACTGATTCGGTGAGGCACCTCCAGAGGCTGGAGGGTGCAGGACGCTGTCTGGAACTGAGTGTGGGTAACAACGTGGAAGGAAAGAGACACCGCTTAAATCTGTGCAGCGCTTCATGCTTTTCAAAGGCCATTGCAAATGCAAATAAACCCAAAGTTAGTGGATGGGAGTTAGAAGGAAGGGACCGAGGGCCCTAACTTTGGGGAAAATCACCAAAGACAAGGACGGCATAGGGCCGTCCCTGGGATGGGCGGGAGGGAGCTGTCCGTGAACGGGCAGGGGAGCCGGACCGCTGAAGGAAATACTGAGCCGGAAAGAGGAGGCAGAAATGAAGTGTGGAGGAGAGGAAGACTGGGTAAGCCAGCGAGGGCCGGCCGCAGAACAACTGGCGGACAGCTGGGGCCGCGGTCATTGAATAAGGGGAGGAGGAGCCAACAGGAGAGGCCACACAGGGAGGGACTCTACGGGAAAGCGTGGGCGGGTGGCGGAGAAGAGATCGAAGTTTCGGGGAGGGCAAGTCTCAAGAACGCGAGGAAGAAGAGGGTAGCGAGGGAGGTAGGTCAGAAGGGGTTTCCGCGAGACCGAAGCCAGTTGCCGGGCGGTAAACGCCGCACCTCACGGACAGGGTCGGACTGCCGGGGGAGTGGAAGGTGTTGTCCTCTCGCTCCCGGCCGTGCGCCATGGCCGCGTTTCTCTCAGCCGGGCGCGGGCAGCAAACTCTAGTCTGTAACGGTCACTCCAGGCCCCGGCCCGCCGCGCCGGCTGCGCCGCTGCTGTTGACACCCGTATCCCGGAGACCAGAACCCCCGCGCCCATTGGCTCTGCCCTTCGGCCCGGCTCTCTCTCGAGCCAAGCGGATTGGTGGAAGTGGACCGCGTCTCGGCCAATGGGCGCGCGATGAGCCGAGCGACACTCCGCTCGGGTGCTGCAGTGGCCCGGCTCGGGGCAAGTCGCTGCAATACGTATAAGTGTCAAAACTGATTGGGTGAGTGCTGACCGTGCCAAACCGTGTCCCAAGAGCCATGAAGGCATTGTTTCATTTAGTCTTCACATCCCCAGCAGCCCCATTTTACAGATAAGGAAAGTGAGAAGAGAGGTACGTAACTTGCCCAAGGCTGCAAAGTTGAGTGGGTCTTAAATCCAGGTCTAGTCTAACTAAATACGGAGCTCCAAACCCGCAATTACGATGTAACACGTTCAAATATACCCTCTGCTACCTCAAGGAAGCAGCCGGCTCCTGAAGTAACCTGATCGAATGATCAGCAGCTGGTTGTCGCTTCTCGTCTTCCCTACTCTCCCGGCCCCTCTCTGCGCTGCCGCCCTCACTCTCTCCTTCCTCTCCTCTGTCCTAGTCTCTTCCCTCCTCCTTTCTTTAAGTCTCTCCTTCACGTCTTGCCACCTTCTCTCCTTCATTTCTGCACAAGTCTTTAATGAGCATCTCCCATGCGTTCATGCATTGCACTGGGGCGGGGGGGAATACTGAGAAAAACAGGATAAAATTCCTTCCGTCTCGGAACTTAGAGACTGGTGGGGACCTTAGAAGGGGATAGACACCCACTTTATTACACAAATATAGAATTATAGATTGAAATAAGAAAAGAAACGTGATATTAGGAGTGCTTGTGCTGGGATCCTCACCTAATGACAGAGAGTCTCTGCTTGGCCAAACTTTAGTCACGCTCCTGAGCCTTCTCCCAAGCCCGTCTGCGCACTTCCTTGTAAAATCCGGTTTTAGCTAAGAACTCTGCTAATTCAGTTGGGGAAGAACCCTTCCTCCTTCGAATATTAATATCTGATCACCCTCCATTTCCGATAAGGTTCCTCATCCTCCCCCAGGTGATGTCCGATCTTCAGCAATAATCCTATTCGGTCAATTTAGCCAGTCTCCGTCTTCCCTCAGATGTTTTCTGTTAGTAATTTCCATCCACTCTGCCTCATCCTGCTCCTTGGCTATAGATTTCCATTTGTCCATGCTGTATTTGGAGTGGAGCGCAATCTCTCTCCCCAGTTCTAAATCCCATTTTCATGGCTTCTATACCTATCATGATGGTCCTACGTAAAGTCTACTTTAAGATGCTTTGGAAAGTATGTTTCGGCCAGGAGCGCTGGCTCACGCCCGTAATCCTAGCTCTCTGGGAGGCCGAGGTGGGCAGATCATTTGAGCATGTTTTTAAAATGAAAGAACATAGAATAGAAAATTTCACAGTGCATCCTACATGGTAAAGGTAAGTACTGTTTTAGGTGTGTGTGTGTGTGTGTGTGTGTGTGTGTGTGTGTGTGTGTGTGTGTATTTTGTTGGTGGTCATTAAGCAAAATGAACTTTTTTCCCTTAAAAAAAAAAAGTAAGTACCTTAGGGGGACTGTGGAGGAGACATAATGTATTTCATCAAGTCCAAGACAAACTGATAAAGGGGAAATAATCTACCAATTAAATTGCAACAGAATCCTAGAATTTTTCTTTTATGCTTATTGAAAGAGCTTTTTTAAACTCCAACATATTTTTATCATAAAAGATCCCCTAAGCTTATTTAGAAATAGATTTTCATCCTAGCTTATTCTTGTGTAAATATAAAAAGAAAAATATAAGTGACATAAATTAAGGTATTCCTTCAGCTTTTTCACTTTTAGAATCTAATTCTTTTAAATAATTGTTCAAGTCAGAGTCCTAGGAATTATGTTCCTCACCCCTCCACCCACGGCATTGCCCTCTGTGCCAACAAGAACATTTAGTTTAATAATGCAGCAAGAGTGCTTTCTCATTATCTCTGGGATTGTCTTCCAAGCCATTGACATCTACCTGCAAGTTCAAGCACGAACAGTAACATCTATGTCAGGACTACCACCCAGCCTACAGTGATTTTAGATACACCCCAGTTTTCAGAGGTGTTACAATGTGAAGAAATGCGAATCTTAGAACCAATGAGATTTGGTAGCAGTTAAGAGATGAGACCCAGGTGTTAGACCAGAGTTGAAAAACCAGCTCCCCCATTGAAAAGTGTGTTGATCCTGAGAAAGTCACTTAACCTCTGACCCCCAGTTTCCTCATCCCTGAGATAGTAATATTAACAGTACTTAATTCTTAGGGTTCTTGTGAGGATTAAAGATTTTTCAGGTAGAACATTTAGCAGATACCTGACAGGAAGTGTACATTCAGCAAATGGGATTATCCCCTACATGATTTTTTTGGAGGGGGCGGTGGTCAACACTATAATTTAACAACATATCTATTTTTTCTTTTATGAGATAGTCTCACTTTGTTGCCCGGGCTAGAGTGTGGTGATGTCAGCCTAGCTCACAGCAACCTCAAACTCCTGGGCTCAAGTGATCCTCCTGCCTCAGCCTCCCAAGTATCTGGGACTACAGGCACATGCCACCACGATAATTTTTTCTACTTTTAGTAGAGACAGGGTCTTGCTTTTGCTGCAACTCCTGAGCTCAAGCGATCCTCCCAGAATGCTAGGATTACAGGCATGAGCTACCTCGCTGGCCTTTAACAACATATCTTGAACATGTTTCTTTCTATCAGTATATACAGATCTACTTCATCCCTTTGAACAGTTGTCTTTTAACAGTAGGGTTTTTTTCTGTTCTTTTAAAAAACAGTTTCTTAAATTTTAATTTTTTTCCAATATAGCATATAGTAAAAAAATCAAATTATATAAAAGGTTTTTTAAATGGCAACAGTCTTCACCTCATTTTTTCCTACTTCATCCTTTCCTATCTCAATGCCATTCACCAGAAGCCACCTTCCAGCTGAAGAAATAGACCAATATCCTTGAAGCACCACCCTATGCCATGCACCCTCCCTTTTCCATTCCCTTCCTTTCCCCTAGAGGTAACCACTATCCTGGATTTTGTGGTTATTGTTCCTTGCTTTTCAATTCTACCACATATGCATGTGCTGTAACCAATATGCCCATTCATTTTGCATGTTTTTAAAGCTAATGTATGTAGAGTCATACCATATATATTACTGTGACCTGCTTTATGGCTCAGTCTTATGTTTTTGAGATGCATTTAAGTTGATACCTCTAGACTACTAGTTTTCATTGTTAGGTAGATGTCCACTATATGAATGGACCACCATTTAACCATTCTATTCTCAAAGCATCTTTAAATACCCTTAATTTTTTTTCTGTTCAAGCTCCTTTCTTTATAGACCATTTATTCCTGTGTGGTACCTTATTGTAAGGAATATAATTTTTTTTTCATTGACCTCACTCTGGGCCCTACTAATTCTTTCACTCAATCATTTAGCCAATATGTTACCATGGAATCTATTTGATGAAGGCTGTTTCCCTCTGTTATGGACTGTCACAGAATGTTAATTTAAAAAAAAAACACAACACTTATTTATAGAATAAGGGTGTTTAACTTTTTAAAAAGAGGTTTTAAATGTTTATTAAAATAACAACAGTGAAACCATTAATGTGACTTCCAGTATTTCTTATTCTATAAAAATACCATATCGATATTATTTTATTATATGTCAAAATGATCAGAATGTATAAAATTATTCAAGTTATATTCCTGAAAAGTCACAGAAGAATGTTATAGCATGTGGGTGTATACAGGCAGTGAAGACAGATGACACTTAGAATGTAGAAAACTATTTCTTGTCACTAGGGCCTTGAACTCTTTATCTTCAACCAGCAGAATCAGTTCAGATTACTCCCCTTGGGTTAATTATTGCCAATTATGCCTACAAAAATGTGCCCTTTTAACTGCAGTGTGTATACAGATGCTTATATAATATGCTTAAAACCACAAAGCACTTGGAGATGATCCACTGTAATGCATAGCAGCAATACAGTATATTTTCTTTTCAATTTATTTCAAGGAATTAACTTTTTAGTTGTTGAAGAACTGGATCTTTCAAAGCATTACAAAACATTACACCATTCATATTAATTAGGTGACAGATCATTCTAAGTTTGAAAGCTTGAAAATAATACCTCAATGTGAAATTTTGTTTGTCCAATCAAAGATTTTGCTTGGCCAAGTTTAAATTGACAAGATTTTGCATGAAGTTATTAATGTGCTAAAAGTTCTTCCTAAAAGTTTATTTCCTTAAAGAGTTAAGCAAGGCCTATGTTTTAGCAAAAACATGGTCAATTTTTTTTAATTTAGTATGCACTTCTTGCCTATTTACTAAGTTACATAGAAATGTGCAATAACAAATATTTATTTAACACTTACTCTATGCCAAGCACTGTTTCTAAGTGCTTTCTATATATTAACTAATTTAATCCTTCCTCAAACTCTCTAAGGGAGGCATTAAGTTTTCACCCTATTTTACAGATGAGGGAACTGAAACCCACAGAGGCTAGAGGCTTGCCCATGTTCACGCAGATAATAAGAGGTTGTTATAGATTTGTGTCACCTCAAAATTCATACATTGATGTTGTAACCCCCAGTACTCAGAATGTGACTATATAGAAACAGGGTTGTTGCAGGAATAATTAGTTAAATTAAGATGAGATCGTGCTGGAGACTGACCCTAACCCAGTATGACTGGTGTCCTTATAAAAAGGGGAAATGTGGGTGAAGCCATGAGAAGATGAAGGCAGGTATTGGGTAGAGCTTCTACACTCCAAGGGACATAAAAGATTGCCTCAAACCACCAGAAACTAGGAGAAAAGCATGGAACAGATTCTCTCTCACATTCCTCAGAAGGAAGCAACCTTGCCGACACCTTCCTCTTGGACTTC
>CAUYRT010087954.1:0-19039 GCA_963574885.1 Lepilemur ruficaudatus | reverse complement strand
TTGTCTTACAGAAGTTCAATTTTATGGTAGTCAAATTTTGTCTTTTTCTTTATGTTGTGTTTGTTGTATATAAAGAAATCTTTTCCTACTTTTATTTTCATAAAGACGGTCTCCTATATTTGGTTCTTTTTTTTTTTTTTTGAGACAGAGTCTCACTCTGTTGCCCGGGCTGTAGAATGCTGTGGCATCAGCTTAGCTCACAGCAACCTCAAACTCCTGGACTCAAGCAATCCCTCTGCCTCAGCCTCCTGAGTAGCTGGGACTACAGGCATGTGCCACCATGCCCGGCTAATTTTTTACACATATTTTTAGTTGTCCAATTAATTGCTTTCTATTTATAGTAGAGACAGGGTCTCGCTCTTGCTCAGGCTGGTCTTGAATTCCTGACCTTGAGCCATCCACCCGCCTTGGCCTCCCAGAGTGCTAGGATTACAGGCGTGAGCCACCGCGCCCGGCCAGGAGAAAGTACTTCATAAGAAGAGAAATAAATAAATCCAGGAGGATGCTACAAGGAATATAGGATAAAAGGGAGAGTGATCGAAGAACCCAGTTAAGCTTATTATTTTAAAAAGCAAGCCCCCCCCATGTAAAAGGAAAATAAAAAGGGAAAAGTATACAGTCACCCAGAAGAGAACCCTAGATTATATCAGGATCACAAGGGACATTGTCTCTGTGTAGATGGGAGGAAAGTGGGTGTGTGAGAAAATGCATTAATTAGTCAAGGAAAGTTATAGAATATGGGTAAATTTAATAAATTCATAAAGAAAAAGAAACAAATAGATAAGAATAGGATATATATATTTAAAATAAAAGGCAAAAATCTAGTCTTTCTCAAAAGAACTAAAAAAAATATACAAAGGTACATGAAGTGAAAAATACAACATAAATGGACGAAACACTTCCCAATATAATAGTAATGATAATCTATGTACTAGTAACTAACCAAAAAACAAATGATTTCTTATTAGGTTAAATGAACAGACAACCTAGGATTATGTTGTTTTCAGGAGATACGTTTAGAAGAGCCAAAGTAATGAAATAAAAGATGGAGAAAATGCCAAAAGCAAACATCAACTAAAGAAAGCTGGAGTAGCAATCTCAATCCTTCCTAGTCTTTCAATTTTGCCTTGAATTCAATTTCTCTCTCTCTGTCTCCACTCCTCCACCTCTCTATCTATCTACCTACCTGTCCATCTGAAGGAATAATATTGCCTCAAGTTATATAGTTACAATATGGCAAAAGTTCAGGGAAGATAAATGAATCAACAATTTTAACACATTCTGTTTAGAAACTTAAGAAGACAAGTTTAAGAAGATTGATTAAGAAGACAAATAATCACGAAGACATAGAGGATTCGAATACACTTAACCAGTATTGGACGTTATAGTTTATTAATTTTCATTGACCTGGTAGCCAGAAAATTCTATCTTATTTGAATTTGGGTTTAAAATTACTATTGAGGTTGGGTATTTTTTCATAAATTTATTGGACATTTGTACTCATTCTTGCGCAAGAATTAATGCTTCATGTTCATGGGGGATGTTTGTTCTCTTTATTGAGTTTTTAGAACTGTTTGTGTATTAAAATTGTTAAATGTTTGTTATATACGTTAAAATTTGGTTTCAGATTTTTCATTTACCTTTAGTTTTGCTTATGCTTTTTTAGGACTTATTTTAGACTTTAATGTTTATGTAGTATACTCTAGTAATCTTCTCTTGGAAAATTTTCTTTTTTGGAAAGGATAAAAGAATGAAAAGATAAAAGGATAGAGGAATGAAGGGATCAAAATGGGAACGTGGTAAAAACTGAAAGGAAAAAGGAAACCAGAGTGTGAAGAATATAAAAGTCTAAGATATAAAAGTCTAAGACCAGCAGACAATCTGCCTATAGCAAGAAATGAGGTTGATTTCCTATTGCCATCTCAAATATGACGTGACATTTCTGGACACCAAGTTATAAACTTGTGAACAAGATATATGAGAAAACAATCTATCCCTTGTTCTGATCGTGTGATCAAGTAATTGTGAGCTGCCATCAGAGATGTTCCAACAGCCTCTGTTTGGAAAAATCCCCAGTCCTGGAACTGGAAAACAGGATTGGATAAAATCTCCTAAACTTGAAGTACACACATGCTCCTTTTCCCTGATGGAACAGGATGCTAGGTCAAATTTACTCTTTTTTGGGAAGCACATGACTGAAGAGAGAGAGTCAAAGTTTTATATGATATTTAGAGATGTCCTTTATTTGTTTTTATTTGATTTTTTTAATACTCCCTGCTGTTTGTTCTTACTGGGAAGCTCTCACTGTGCATGACCACAGGTGGGGCCTGGTAGGATGGATACGTTCAATTTCTCTGCTTTCTGGAAGTTGCTTCTGTGGTCTAGGGCCAATGGGGCTTGTACTTTCATAGCCTCGTTTTGGAGTGGCAGCTACTGGGATGGGTGGGGGCCTGGAGAGTGGAAGGCTTCAGGCCCAGAGCATCTCCTTTGTTACCCCCGGCAGCGGCAACTCCTGTGAAACTCTTGCAGTAGACACACTGACATCACAGACTTACAGTAGTTTCACCTGGAAAGCGCTTTAGAGATGGAATAATCCAGCCTTGCAACTTTCCCAACAAGGAAACAGGGGTTTGGAGTGGTGAATCATTTGTAATGAAATACTCCCCAGCGTGCTCTCTTGAATGTGGCCACTTTGGAGTTCTGGGACAATAAAATTGCTTTTGTGAACTCCAAGATAACCTGCATAGACTCCTAATAAATAGTGGTCTCTCTCGTCAGAATTGTGGGCACCAGCTCGGGATCGGAGGCAATCCCTGAGCTGGGAGTTGGGAGATGGATGTTCTAGGTCAGCGGAGTGACCAGGAGGTTCTCCTACCACCAGAGGCATGGAGGGCTCACCTTTGCTTCTTCTCCACTCCAAAGGCCTGCATGTCTCTGTTCCTGCCTGGGATGACAAGTATGGTCTGCCCCACACTGTCTAAGGGCCCAGGACTCCACCCAGGGGCCTTTGCTACAGACTGCATTGTTCTGTAGAGCAGAGAGACTAGATACGCAAATGGACAGTTGATGGTCCTTATATAAAAATAGAGCTCTGAGCCACCAGCTGCAGCAACCTGACCAGGAAGCCGGCCCCTTACCTGCCATAGGCAGTCCAGAAGCCAGCCAGCCACACCACACCCACAGGGAGTCGGATCGCTCTCGCTAGTAACAATCCAGGAAGCCAAACAATAACTTCTGTCAGTAACAGTCAGCTGCAAGTGACCAAGACGTGATTAGTAACTGATAGCTTCTCTAATTTTTGTCCCTGCTTCCAGTTTAGGACCAACCGGAGAAAACCAACTCTGCGCCCCTACCAGACGCATGGGATGCCCGGCTCCTAATGAGTCACCTCCAGCTTTCCCAGGCCATCAGCCGCCAGTCAGGGCACTCGTGAGGCCTTCCCCGTGTTCCCCTATACAGCTTTCCCCCTCCTCTGCCTGCCTTTGCGTCTCTGCCACATGCAAGTGACAGGCTGACTCCCTTCCTGAAGAAACCTCTGAACAAATAGCCTTTGCCTGTTCTCTGGTCGGTCTTTGCTTATTCCCACACAGCAGTAATACTAGGGGTGGGATTAGAACACCGGGCTCCATCTCCCCACCCTTCCTCATGGCTGCTGAGGGTTCCAGGAAGGAGGTCAGAAGCCACAGGCCCTGGGAGTACAGAGGACCCTCCCTTCCGCCCCTAAGACCCTCCCATTCTCGGCCTTCAAATCTTGTTTCCTGCCATCTCCCCTGCTGCTGCCCCCAATGTTATTAATAACGACAGAGAAAAGAGAGTGTTCACGAAACATAAAATCCATGTAACTTCCGCCTGGGTCTTGCTGCTGGCCGTGTACTTAGATTTACGTTTCCAGTCAGTTTTGTCACCTGTGAGCTGGAAAATTGCAGCTTTGGGTGAGGTCATTGCAGCTGGGTCACAATTCTCTCTGAGAGCAATTGAGTATGAAACCCAGTCCAATTTGCTCCGACTCGGGTAATCTTTCTTCAACTTTTCTTTTGCTGATGATAAATAATTTAGTATTTTGCAGCAGGAGGATGTGAGCACTTAAGGTTTAATTTTAAAAATTGTTTTAAAATAAAGGAATAGTCATTGATTCAGCAGTTATTGAACTCCTACTGTGTGCCAGGCTTGTGACTTACTATCAAATTTCTACGAAAGGACAAGTTTATTCAGACCCCCTTGGTTCGTTGTTACCATTTGCTGTTTACTTTCCTTTGTTCATAGTCTAAAAATTCATTGATTGACAGAATGTTGAATAAGAAAAAGGCATAGAAGGCTGTTTTTCTTTCTTTTTTTTGGTATGAGGTTCTCTGACCACGTGTGTCCACATTTTCAGGGATGCCTATTATAAAAGTGCAGTTCACCAGGTCTTACTCAGACCTATGGCATCAGAAATTCTGGGAGGCTGACTCTGCATTTCCTTGCAGGCTCCTCAGGTGAGTTTATGAACACCAAAGTCTGAGAGCGACTGTGCGCCTGTGCCACGTGGCTCCTATGTTATTGGACGGAGAGCGGTTTTATTATGGATGAAGAAATGCAGCAACAGAGGTTAAGTGGCTCACCAAAGGTCACAGAACCAGTTAATGGGCGGTTGTAACATGCAAAACCCGGGGAGTGGAATGATAAAGTGATTTGGATCTGTAAGTCTCTCCGAGGCATCAGGTCAAGTGCCTAGTATTTGCAACTCATAAAAAGGAATCACTTAATAAAACACGATACTGTTCTCAGTCAAAAGTTCATTGAATGAGGTGGAAAACCCAGTGCTATTTCTGGAGATTTCATTCCACTTGGTGTGGCTCCTTGGCAGCCAGGTGTTAGGGTCTTAGAGACCTGGGTTCCAACACAGCCCCTCACTCAGAGGGACTTCCTCAACTGTGTCAAGGAACTGGGACCTCCGGTTACCCTGTTTGTAAGGTGGTAATAATGATGCTCCCTCTCTTCCCAGGAAGAGTGGAGGGGGTCGCAGCATCTTTGAGTAGAGGCTTTACAACCTTACTTCACCCCTGTGGTCTGGGGAATTCTATGGGGTTTAAGCCATAGCTCAACCTCCCTCCTTTTTTGGGAATAACATAATTAGGAAGACTGTTTTCATCAGAATGATGCCCCTCTTCATTAGTCCACACCTTCCTTTCCTATTGATGTTTTTTGACTTTATTTTATTGCAGTCACTTTTCAGGGCCAGTGATCTCCTCTGGGAGACACTCTTGTGGGCTGCCTTCTGAGTTGAGGTTTTGCCTCCTTCAGAAACAGCAAGCAGGTGCTGTGGTGTCCCAACTCCCTATAAGAGTGGCACCTGGTGGTTCAGAGTCCAGGTCCCAGGCTGGACTGGTCCCTGAGGATCCCTCTCTTCCCACACTGCCATTCAAATGAACACAGAATCAATGGGTAAATCCAAGCCTTTCCAGAAATGGAAAATAAAGGTCAAATGAATGTTGCATTTATGTAGAACCTGCACTTTATTTAACAGAAAATGTTTTTGTAAAGCATAGTGTACCCAAAGAGAAATAATTCTTGCTGAAGCAACAGACTGTGGGGGTCCTTCTTGTCTGCTTTATGTGGTCTGGGTTCCAAAGCTGCATCTGCTCACATCGGACAGGGCTGTCTCTCCATCACCATATGCTCCAATGCATTTGATGCTTACATACCATGGATTGCACATGCTATGCAATTGGGTCTTAACTGAAGCATCTGGCTCCCCCTCTCTAAGACACAGTGACATTCTTCTCAAAGGAGCAGGGTTTGTGCTGGTCTCTTTCTTTTCCCCCTCATCCTGTGGGTTCTTTTCCACCGGTTTCATTGCCATTCACTTCATTGCTGGATTGAAGTAGGCTCTCGTGGGCCACATTGTTTCTTGTTTAAGTCTGCACTTGAACTTGCTCAAAGTCCCACTTTTGAAGTCTTTTTCCTGGGACATGCAAGGAGGCGTTACTTCCTTGCAAAGTGTTCTGAGAAATGCTGGCCACTAATTACTCATTAATAACCTGCTCCCTGCTGCAGCTCTGTGCTCTGACCTGTGCTGTCTGCCGGGTAAGCAGTTTGGCCCCTGGAATTCTCTGCTGTACTGTGGTGAAGGGAGCAAAAGCACAAAGCAAACCAGACAGAACCAGACAGCATTTCTTTACTCACCCAAGTGCAGTAGAAAACTTAGAAAATTCAGATGACCTGAGAACAGACAGGGATCGCTTTCCATCTCACAGCGGAAATAGAAACATCAACATTTTGGTCTACATCACAGGGGACCCTGCTGAACCTGCCATCTGCTCTTCCCACGTAGCATGGCATCTTGAGCATATTTTCAGGTCATTCTCTTATTTTTAAAAATCCATTTGTATGTCACTGTATGGAAGTTCTGTATATTCTAAGTGCTGTTGGACCACAGAGGTTGTTTCTGACATGTTGGTATCATAAACAACAAAGGGGTGGGTGCCCCGTGGCTGTCTTTTGGCAGCATCCTGATCAAGGGAGGGCTGTTTTCAGTGTCTCTTTGGTTGGATTAGGTCTGTGCTGAGAACATATTTCCCTACTAGGCAGAAACAACGTCGTGATGTTCCCTGGTCACCAGGAAGCATCTTCCTGGCTGCCCCAGCCCAAAAGTGTCCTGCTTAACCCTTTCCAGCTCATCACCTTCAAAGGCTAGGTTTTCTCATTCTCAGTGATTCCTCACCAGGCACACTAAGTAGGGAGGTGGGAAGGTGTGAACTCATGTGAACTTGAAAGAGCCAGTCCTTCAAGACATCTCAAGTGGCTAACAGGGCCTAAATTAAAATAGAGCCAAGTGGCCATTTGCTGACTAGAGGTCACACAGATCTTCTGAGTTCTCAGGAAAACACACACCTTTTTAACTCTGGAACTTTCAGAGCTCAATTGAGCCAACCAGTCAGAGCTCAGTTGTCTCGACCAATCAGGACTCAGTTGCATCAACCAATAGAAACGAAGCATAAATGGACCTGATTGGGAACCTGGGTGGAAACTTTCTCTATAAAACCCAACTCTTTTCTTTGTTCTCTACAGTGTACCTTTGTTGTACTCCAGAGGCTGCATCTCCCTGGTCGGCAGACTGTTCACTGGGAAAAAGTCTCTTTTCTCCAAATTCCTTTTCAGAGAACTTTAGTTCACAAAGGGCATCCTGGTTTCTGTGTGGAGGAGGGAGCAGACTGACACACCTAGCCAAGGCAGCCTTGAAGGTTTCCATCCACACATGGGTGAAACTTGGCTTAAGACTTGACTTTCCCATCTTCTAGCTGAATCCCCTTTCTGATTTGTGGTCCACATTCAAGGGTTCAAGGCTGATGCTGCTCTGTGTTCCTACTATATCCTTCTGCCCCCAAGTCCCCTTTGAACATCCAGGGAGAGGTCATCTGTTCACTCACATCTATTGTTCTTTTATCGCCCTGTGAGCCCTTAGACCACTCAATGCCATAGGCAGTGATGACTCAAGTAGAAGCCAACTGATGCCAATTCTTCCAATGGATTTTAGGATGAAATGTATCACAAGCAGCAACTGGGGCGATGGGTCTTCAGTGGCCTCTTTGGGGTTTCCTAAGGCAAGGAGTAAGCTCTTTGGGAGACGGGACTTCTTTGTACATTTGGGCAAGGCTTTTTCTTCTTTACTTAATTGTAAATGTTTCTACCCCTTTCCAAAATCAAACCTGATTTACCATCTATGCCATGACACAAGGAGGCCATTTCAGCATTGGATAAGGCTCCTCACATGGTGTTGGCAGACACGTGCTCCTGTACTTCGAGTTTTAAAATTTTCAAGTCAGTGGTGCAATTCTGTGCAGGAAGCAATCTCAGCTGTGGTTTAGCTCCAAGCTCTCAAATGACCAGAGGGCTTGGCTGGTCACTTCGGGGTCCCTAAGGAGGGAAAGTCCCTATAGCTAATCTACCTGTATTCTTTTTATCCTCCGCATTTTAATGGTGTGTGTTACCAAGACGACTTCCTCAACAATAAAAAAATAAGGCATTTCAAAAATTTTAATACCTTTTGATCCGGCAATCAATTTCTAGGAATCTATTATTAAGAAATTAATCACAAACCACCAAACAACTATTTTCAAGTAGGTACATTGTAGCGATGTAATACTGTTATAGAGAAGAAGAAGAAGAAAAACAGAAGGAAACAACTGAAATGCACAACTACAGGGGACAGGTTAGGAAATCATGGTAAGCCAGAGCCGTCATTAATAACAACGAAGGAGAGGTTACTTGGGTATGTGGGGAAATATTCAGGCTCTAATTATGAGGGGGAAAGTGGGAGACAAAGCAAGTATAATTGATATAATTCTGCTACATGTATAGCATGAGTGAACTCCCACTAATGTGTTGGCATTAGGGCTGGCTGCTTTTTGTTTTTTTTTCATTGCTTTCTCCTCCCCCTCCCTTCTTCTCCCCCTCCCCCATCCCTCCTCCTCTGTCTCTTCCTCCTCCTCCTCCTCCTCCTTGTTTCTGGCAGATTTTCAGCTGTTGTGATTACCAAGACACAAAAATAATTCTTCTGTAAATATATTCAGAGAGAGAATAATGGTGGTGCCTTAGCCAGCATTTTTAACTCACAGGATAGACTGTGTTGCTTCCCAGTTTTCCTAACAAAACAGCTGCTGGAAATCTCCTAGTCCAGCAGCATTTGCAACTATTTTATAATGCATACATCTGTGTTAGTTTCCTTTGTCCTTGAAATCTCACTCTGCCAGTGAGAAACAGAGAGATGAAATACTCATTCAGGTTTAAAGCAAACACATTTCCTGAGCCCACAGGTGGGGCATATGGTCCCCTTGGTCTTAGAGGACTTATGTGGAATATAGGTTAAAATATTTAAAAACAGAACTTGTCCGGAGAAAGCAGTATAGTCACCACCCGTCACCTGTGGGTCTGTGTTTACCGCCAGCCATCCAGGGAAGAGGATGCTAGAAGCTTGGCCCTGCCCCACCTCCGGCTGCCTGCCATGGAAAGTAGGCCTGAAAAATCCCATTCCCCATAGTGGAAATGTTTTTAAACAAGAGAAGGTACCAGTGACAGGGACAGCTGGCAGAAACCAGTTTTGAACAGAAGCCTCTTTCTGAAATCCTTTCTGCGGAATACGCGCGCACACACACGGACACAGCTGGGGGCACGCGAGTGCGAGTCTGGACGAGGTGCGGCGGGATCCCGCAGCCTAGAGCGAAGGGCCCCCCAGGAAGGAGGGACTCACGTGAAGCTGTGAAACAGAGAACAGCATTCTGAGGAGAAGGAAGAGGATTCCCTGAAAAGATGTTTGGATAAACTTCACCCTCCTTATTCTTATTGGAAGAATCAGGGCTTGTTTGCTGGGAGCGGGGAGGAACATCATTCTGGAAATGTTTTTAAAGGGTTTTCTGGGGCATAAACTCTATTGAGAGAGGTGAGAGAGCGCACTGTCGCGCGCCCAGCGGGAGGCTGCACGGGTGGCGCAGAGTGGCTGGGGGCGACGTGGACGCAGGGGAACCACCAAGGTGGAAGAGAGTGTGCAGAGCTTCTGGGGTGCTGGGGAGGGGCCGTCAGTGCGTGGGTGGGGGCTGGGGGCTGGGTAGCACTGTGGGGGCCTCTGGAGCCAGCAAAGGGGAAGTAGAGGGAGGAGAGGAACCTGGACACAAGCACGGGACCTGGAGACATCCCCCCCATTAGAACTAGAAGGCCCCTTGGGAAGAGGAAGGCCACTGGGCTGCCCTGTGGGCTATGAAAGCTGCCGGGCCTGGCCCAAGTGAAGCTGGTGGCTTGGGCGCCCCAGCACTCTCTGGCCTTTTCTTTCTCCTCTCTCCAAACCCTGGGTGTTCCCACAGGCACCCGGGGTTTTTGTGCTTTGTCCCTTCCTTTCAACTGGAATCTGCTGCGATGCCATTTAGGCCACAGGGTGATGCTAAAATCAGCGTTCTCTCCCTGACTTAGTAACGGGTATGGAATGGGGTGCAGGTGGGTGCCGGGGCTGGGGCCCATGCTGACGGCCTGCCAGCAGGCAGGGTCGCCCATGGGGGAATGGAGGACTCAAGCTGAGGGCCATGAGCTCTGTCCTGGGGAGGTCCTCAGCAGGGCTGGCAACCATGCACATCCACACGAGCCACCCAGAGCTTGGAGTAACGTGGACCCTGGAGGACGGGGAGGAGGAGGAGTGAGGCCGAGTGTGCACATCCTGTCTGAGGGGACAGCCTCCATGCAGCCCCTGCCATTGCTGTCTCCTCACTCCACTCCCAGTCCCGTAAAAACTGAGCTGACAGTGTCAACAATGAATGGGCACTGTGAACTCAGCCCTAGGCCCAAAGAGTTTCTGCTGTGGTTCCCCTCATTTTTATTTTCTAGGAATTAGGAGAAAAATCCCCCAAACTTAGGCTTCTTTTGGGGTCCAAGCTGTGCCCATTCCCCTTAAGATTAAAGGACTTAGAAGACATTTAATAGCCTATAGGCTAGAGAGTACCATAAGGCACACAATTTTTATAAAATTTCCGTAAAATAAAATTTCACGGAACCCCAACATATAATGAAAAAAAAATATATGAGTCTCTTAACTGTGCAAACTCTTTGGAAATTTCCATGACAGAAGGTTTAGAACATTCTAACTAATGGTGATTTGAATAACTGAACAAAGAGATCACATCTGTATCTTATTACCTTAGGCAGATGTCCTAGGGACTTGTCATTTTGTTCCCAAAGGCACGCCACAGCCAGCCCGCATTCTGAATAAATAGTAAGTCCAGATAAAAGATGTTAATTTTGGACGTTATCTTTTTTAAAAAAAAAATCCTCCCCTGTTTAACGCTAGAGGTCACTCTGCAACCGCAAATGCGAAATAAGCACCCGAGGCTCTGGAAGGTCAGCACAGCTAATCTGTATAAATTGCTGAACCATGAGCCAAATTTGTACCTAATTACGGGTTGCTTTGATGCAACCCTGCTCCTATTAAAAGTTTCCCTCTTTCCTGCAGATCTGTGGATGTTGCCACTTACGTATTTCAACTGAGCCCTAATATTTCTCAGCTAAGCAGTAGCATTTCAGACACTGTAACCAAGTACACACATCTCTCCACATTCCAGATTTTTGATGTTCATTAACCAGATGGAGAAGAGCATCTGCCACTTGAGTATCAAATGGTGATAACTTGGTCCGTGTTTCTTTATGAGACTGAGAGAGGGACAGATTTAATACAACCCTGGATATGGGTGTGCAAAGACCACAGGCAGAGCAAGTTGTGAGGAAACAACTGTCAAACATTTTCAGAGTTTCTCATTCCTGTTTTTGGAGATACATAAGACTAGCTCTGCATCCAGCATACGGAATAGTATTCTTTGCGTCTGTTGGGGATCAGAACCCCCAAATGATTTATCAATAGGAAATTAAAATCCTTATGCAGCATCCCTAGAAGATTTCAATTTCTTTGGTTAGCTACCCTTTTCAGAGTAACTATCATTATTTCTGATTTGGATTCCCGAGGCTTTGGATATTTGTCTGTGCAGTGAGTTCATATATAACTGCATGCAAAAATGTGCATTTCATTTCATTAATGGCTCTTATTCTTTGGTGTTTTATCTGTGACGGACAGGACATATGAGGAGCCTTCGTGGTCTTGTCTTCTGATTTAGGGAGAGTGGGGTTGCTGAGCTGGGCAGGCATAAAAAACCTGAATATCAAATTTAATGAGAAATAATGGGAACAGTGGAAGCTTGTCACTCTGTGCCATAGCTTTGTGAGGCACAGATGAGAATTTTGCAGCAGAAGCAGGTGATACACAGAAAATGCAAGGATTTCTTCCCTGGAGGGCAGGCTCAGCTCACACGTTAGAAGTGCCTGGACATTGGCAGCCTCAGCTGGTAAGGAGGGCAGGTTCCCTGCTGCTCAGCAAAGCCCCAGCACGTGCAGCTGATGGAGAGCTGATGTGGATAAAGCGGGGCTGCCAAACCGCTCCTGGGTCTGCTTCCTCACATCCTGGGGGTGGCCACGTTTAGGAAAACTTGAGCCCCGGACAAGCCAGACCGCTCCCTCTGTGGACTGCAGCACAGTCGCATAACCACCCTGATCTCCTCTGTGTCATACCCAGGGCTCAGTTGGATTTTCAGTGTGTAGTTTGCTTAGATTTAGAGCACTCAAGGCGGTTGAGATCATTATGCTCCGTAAGGAGATAACAAAAATACCCTGTGGTCACTTATCTCGGCACCTGACCCGTCCACCAACCATTGATTTCCCATCTTGGTTCTCAAGGTGCTGAATGGAGTCGATCAATTTAACAGCACCGATGCGACTCAGGCATTCCCATAATCTATATTATCAGTGGGCTTCCTTCCTGATGTCCTCATCTGACCTGGTCACAGTGGCTTCGTGATCGGAGAAATGAAAGGAGGCGTTGGGAAGTCTTCATAACGGGAGAACGTCAGCTTTAGCCCTGGCCACTCTGGGGGGATGAGGGCACGTCCTGTCCCCATCCCTGCTGCTAATGCTTTTACTTGTGCACGCACTCGCACTCCCCTGCTTGGATTTAAACTAAGAGCCCCAATTAGTCTCCTGTTTTCCAGCAGCCTGCAAAAATACCATTTAGGGAGGAACTGTTTACAAAGCAGGTTTTTACTTAATAAACAGTGATCAATCGAATTGATTAACCATGAACACATTCCCACAGAGTCTGTGGGTGGTGCCTGTTGTTGACAATTGCGGTTCAGGAATACGGGACTGTTAAGTGGCTGCCTGTAGACTGTTTCCCAGCTTTTTCACGGAACAGACCTGGGCGTGGAGGTTGGGGGTGTGAGCGACTGTGACAGGACTTTTGGGGTTGGGTCTGTGCCTGAAGCAGCCTTTGCCCCCAGCAGGTCTTCGCATTATCTCTTACCAATTGTGGCCATTTACTAGGCACTCGCAGACGTTTCTGTAAACCTCACATCTGTTTTTTTACTAATTCACGTGGTAATTAGGCCTTCCCATGCTGGCTTTGTGGCTTTACATAAACGCTAAGTGTCTGGAGCTGCTTGCACATCAGAATTAGTGCTGTGTTCTGTGCGAAGCTTGTTACCACCGAGGTTCTCTCTGGTCCCTAAAACTGCAGCTTGAAACCTGGGAGGAGAGCTTCCTGGCAGCATTAGCAAACCAGCCGCCCCTGAAGGGAGACGAGAAAGATGTAAATGAAGGAGGTTTCTGCAGGAAAGCCCCCTGTCGCCCTGCCCTGGGAGCGCTGCGGTGGATGGACGCAGCCCCGGAGTAGAGGACAAGGCAGAGCCCGGGGCTCCCTCCCAGCTCTGAGCCAGGGGCCTGGCTGGTCCCTGAGGGACGGAAGGGAGAAGACACCTGCCACTTGGAGACCCTGCGGATGCTGCGCCTCCTTTTGGGCAGGTTTCTGAGCCTCTCTTGGCGTAGTTTTACCAAATTGCCAAAAGAACAGGATAGCAACGGAGTATGTTCTGCGTGGCTAGGAGTCCGTAAGACTTGGTGAGAGCTTCTGGGAGATGGGTGCATTCGTGCAGGCCAGGGTGCCTTCCATGTCCTAGGCACCGTCCCTGGGTAAACGGGAAGCTGCCGAGAGCTGGGTGACTTCCTGTAGGATTCCTATAGGAATGATCTCTCGCGCCCTCTAGCGGTTCGCATGCGCACTCTCCGTGGACACCAAACCTGGCTGTCCTGGACCCGCCCCACACCTGCAAGTGTTTCTTGGGCTGAGGAAGAGATCCAGGTGTTGGTGTTCTTCGCAAGCTCTCCAGGAAGTTCTAACCATGCTGGAGTAGGTCAGTGCAACCAAACTGGAGAACCTCTGATAGAAACCAAGGAAAGGCAGAGCCCCAAGTGGTAGGTGGAAAACCATGTTTGGCTCTGAAATATGTTTATTACCTATGTGTTTATTATGATTATTTACGTAACATTTACCTATGGGTAGTTCT
Source organism: Lepilemur ruficaudatus (assembly GCA_963574885.1). Classification (NCBI taxonomy): domain Eukaryota; kingdom Metazoa; phylum Chordata; class Mammalia; order Primates; family Lepilemuridae; genus Lepilemur; species Lepilemur ruficaudatus. The sequence continues at coordinate 5,135 of CAUYRT010087954.1, read as the reverse complement.
GATCTGGAAGTTTTCAGTCCTCTGGGAAGATCCTGCAGGTTGCCTGAGCTGATAGCCATTCCCAGCTCTCCTCTCCCTTTCCACCTTCTGCTAAAGAGACTGAAGACATTAATAACTATGTAATTTCTTAGTTTCTCTTAATACAGGGGGTGGCCATGTCACACAAGTCTAGTCAATATAATGTAAGGAAAACTCTACAGTTGGGTGGTTCTTGGAAAGCTTTTTTATTCTATTAAAAATTAGACGTGGAAGATCACCACCCACGTCTCTCTTCTTCTTGTTTTGAATGTAGACGTGATGGCTGGGACTCAAGCAGTTATATTGCAACCATGAGAGTGAGGCTAAGAGAAAAGGAGAGGACCTGGCTCAAATAGGGTAAGCCAACCCCACCAGCAACCTGGTGACTGGTTCCAGACTTTTTATTATGGGGGAAAAATAAGACTGTATATGTAAAAGCCATTGGTAAGTTATATGTTACAGCCAAATAATGATTAGCAAATATACTTTCAAATGAAACATCATGATGAAAGCTGACTAGAAGAGAGATGAAAAGAAAAAATACATTTTTTTAAAGTGCCTACAATGGGCCAAACCCTGGGCTTTCACATGCATTATTTAAGCATGACTTTGGTGTCATTATTATGATTTTCAGTTGTTGAAATAACTGAGGTTTAAAAATTTTCCATTGTTCAAACAACCAGTTTACTGTAAAGGACCACTTATGAAATGTAAGAGTCAAATAGTTCCACCTGTCTCCAGAGCCCATGCCCCTTCTTGGGATTTTTCTCCCACTACCTGTTGCTTGTCAAGAGGAGATGCTGCAGCATAGCATTGCTGGGGAGGATATTTGATCCAGCCAGGCTGCTGCAGCCAAAGGGAGATATATAGGGAGGGCCACTGTGTTACCCAGCAACCATAAGAGAAATATGGCACGTCTAATGCTCAGAGCCCTGAACTGCCTCTCTATCCCCACAGCACACAGGACAATGATGGTGGTCCTAAGAGGACCCAGCTGGCCAGGACATGGGGCCAGCCTCTTAAATCACAGAGAGAGATGGACAGAGAGGTGCAGCATCCTAGAACTACACGCAGGAGCAGAGGACCTGGGAAGGGAGAGGAGCAGACTCTTCTTGAGAGGAATGTTGACTTTTGATGATGCCAAGACTGAAAATCTGGTAACGTGGGCTTTGAAATGAGAAGCAACTTCCCTTTCCAGGTCTGCACCAAGAGCACAGGGTCTGTGTACTCAGTGGAGAAAGATAGACTGCACATTACCTGTATCATGAAAATGCATGTGTTATAATAAGTCTGGACCTTGGTCATAGTTTGTGGGGTCAATTGTTCCCCATAAAGCTTTTGTATAGCACTGTGTTAAAGACCCTCCCCGGCAGCCACTGTTATGTATGGCCAGGTGGACGTGGATCCGGGATGGCTCTGACACAGAGGGTGGAGGTGTCCAGAAAGGATTCCAATAGACCACAGCACACGTTCAGCCTTCCATCCAACCGTGCCAACTGGTGCCGCAGCATCCCCTCTCTGAGGCAGAGCTGCCGGCCTCGCCTATAAGCTCCGCGTATCGTATCATTGATTCGTACCTTCCCCGCCTGGGTAGATCATTAAGAGAATTGGTTTACAAGGCTCTTGCTGAGCTGTTGGCTGTGGGAGAGAAAGTAAACAGACGCTAGATAGAGCTGTAACATATGATGTTATATCCAATGCTTAATGAGGCCCGTAAAAACAGGAAAGCAAGATCAGCCGCAGATAAATGAACGTGCTTTGTGTAGAATCGAGAGTTGACTGTATTTTATTTGATTTAGTTCTAGAAATAGCAGATGTTGTATCAATTATGGCAAAGTAGTTCTGACTAATCTCTTCATTGAATTCATCTTGTTGAGTGAAATGGATTAAAAAATTATTTCATTTCCATGATTATGAAAGCCATAGTTTCCTGTAGAAAATGTACAGAAAAATAAAATAGAGAATCGAAATGACCAGAACCCCCCCCCACTAATAATAATAATACCTAACAACAGCTAAAGTTTGCAAGCGCTGGCTTGTTGCCATGCACTGTCTAGAACCATTGCTCTATTAGCTTGCTAGTCAAATCCTCTACGGAGTAGGGACAACTAACAACCACTTGTTTGATATGTGGAAACCGAGGCACAGGGAAGTTAAATCACTTCTCCAGTGTCACACATTTGGAGGTGGTAGAGTCAGGATTGGACCCCAGCAACATGGCTCTGGAACCTCCATTTTTTACTGCGAAGCTCTGTTGCTTTTTGAGAGAAACCTTTGTTAACATGTTATTTTCTCCCTCTGAAAATGCATGCAAATATCATATGTATTTTTACAAATTGGGAATCATATTCTATATGCTGGTTTGCAATCTGCTTTGTCATGTAACTTCATATACTGCTATTATAAATAAGTGTTCAATGATTGCATAGTACTCTTTCGTATGGAAGTACACCAGAATATGTTTTTGAATCAGTCTCCTACCCCCAGGCATTTATGCTGTTTCCAAGTGTTGTTGGTTTATTTTATAAATAATGCTGAGATGAAAGCCAGTTTTACACACATATCTCTGAGTGAATCTGAGTGATTATTTTATCTTGGTCAGTTCCCACAGGTAGCATTACTAGACAAAAAAAAATACGGGCAGTTTTAATGACCTCAATACTTACGGAGATTCTTGTGCAGATTTAGTTTGGCAGTGAGCTTTGGCCATGATGCTGAAATGAATGGATTGGTTTCAAATGTGTAGTGATTATAGCTCCGTATAACAAGGATGCATTTGATGGGATGGAAAATGAGTCACATGATGGCTCTACTGAATCCCAAGGAGCAGCGGGGTGGCTTGTCCTCCTTCGCCCCCTCACTCACTGGTCTGATCCTCTCCCTGTGGGAGGGGGGGGATCGTGCACTGACCGTGTGCTCACCAAGCGTCTTCTCTGGGCCAGGCACCGTGGAGGGGAGCCCTGTCGTCACCTGCATCCCAGAACTAGTGTGGCACCAGGTGCTCCGGAAGCCTTGGAAGGGCTGCTGAAGTGAACCTCTCCTGTCAGATTCACTGATGTCCTTCCTCACGCTCAGCCTTCAAAACTCACCCCGGGTGGCCTCTCCTGGGAAGGACATGGACACTCACGCCAGGCAAGTTAGATGGTATATCTAATCTTTGATAGCATCTTGAAAGGTAGGTCCTGCCCTGTTATCCCATCTTACAGATGAGGAACTGAGGCACTGAGAGGTTTGCTAACTTGTCCTGGACTATACTTATAGTAAGTGGCAGACTTAGGGTTTGAACCTGCATCTGCTTAATTCCCACTCTACCGTGTGGCTTTTAGGAGTGAGGTTTGGCCATTTGGGTTAGGGTTAAGTGTAGGGTTCAATACTTGTCCTGATTCCTACGGAGCCTGTGTGGCCACACCTTGAGCCCTGTGGACAGTGGGGGCTGGTGCTCCTGGTTGTGCTTCTGGGTTCGGGCGATGGATTCTGAGGGCCCCATGGAAAGGAGGGAGCCCTGTGGTTGCAGCAACGGCCAGTGTTTAGAATTATTCCCTGGGGTAGCACTTCATCCTGTTGCATCCCATGGCAATAATCTTACTTTGTTTCTACTGATGGAAAAGGTGACTTTTGCCAATATTGTTGTTTTTAGCAAAACAACAATCCGAGGGCTCCCTTGTTTGATTATTTGTTCAGCTGCTTTTGAGAACTTTCTACGTATCAGGCCTTGTTCTTGGCACAGAGAGTGCAGAAGGGACCATGAGATCCTCAAGGATCCGCCGGTTTATTAGGGAGATAGACTTGGAAATGATTCACTATTATGAGAGGCAGAACGGGCTGGTGCCTCTAGGAGCAAAATCCTGGATGGAGGGACAATTGGTCCAGAGAGACATGATGGTCTCCACCAGATGCAGAATCACTGTGAGAAAGCTCCTAGGGAGGATCTTTTTTGGAAAGAAAAAAAGTTAGAAAGTTGTAAGCAGAAGTATATTGCTAGAGAGCAAGCTAAAGGAATGGTCAACTCAAGGGGAAAACAATGTTTAAAAAAGCAACAAATGGCAAGAAATTTACATCACAACTGATCAACTTTAAAAAGTAGGCTCATTTTAGTCTCTTTTTGGCTGTTAAGCTAAAAGGGGGGGGGGAAGAGATAAATAGGAAGTGGAAATAAAAATAATTGATTTTTCTTTCTCTCATGCCAGCAATATTTGCAAAGCTTCACATAATTTGTACTGATATTTTCCTGTGAAGTGCATCGGGATAACATTTCTTAAAACAATTACGTTCTTAACCATCCCGTGCAGACTAGAAGCTGGAATGCGGTGCAGGAATCAGAGAACGGAGATTCTGAGCCTCTGAATTCTAATGGCCCCGAAGGACCCACGGGTGTCGTCACACTTGGGCTTAGAGGGGCTGGGGCTTCCCCAGAGGCTGGGGGCACAGGGGAAGGGGGTTGCACTTGAGCTCAGAAGGTGTTCCCGGAGGCTGTGTTTGGTGGGGAGAGGAGCAGAAGCCCCTCTTGACCACCAGCCTGGATGTCCTAGTCCATCATGCGGACCCTGGTCCTGGGGCCACCACCGAAAACCTGATATTAAGAGCCCCACAATCCCAGGCCACAGCCACTGTACCTTGGCCTTACACAGAAAAACGGGCAGGAAAAGTTAAACGTTACAGGCGTTCTGTTCTCTGTCTTCTGCCTTCTATGCAGAGTGCATTTTTGCCATTAGTCTGTGTTGTGAAATAGGATGTTCCCTGCAGTTGAGGAGGACATAAAATGACAGAACTGTTCTCCTGAGTGCAATGGTTACTGTCCCTGTGGAGCCGCACGGTTTCCTAAGAAATGCATAAAAATACTCTTGGTGTGGAGACGTCACGGGAGCCCCTTCCCTGTCGGAGTCCCGGACTGAGGAGCGCTAACATGTGGGTTGGTGCCCCCAGGAGGGGCTGCAGCCACATGCCTGCACCATGCACTGTCTGTGAGAGCTGCCTCGCTCTAGGGTCAATAATTTTCAAATTAAAGATTTACACAAAGATTACAATTAAGTTCTAATTTAAATCATTAAAGAAAAAGATGCTTGAGTCTTTCGGATCAAAAGATTCTTAAACTACCAGCTGTTTCACACCGCCTGCTC